>JARHVA010008718.1:172500-232500 GCA_037957365.1 Torreya grandis | reverse complement strand
CTAGAGTCCCTATTGGTTGGGGATATTACAGTGGTATTAGAGCCAAATTCCTACAATCTTGTTGGGTAGATCAGAGCTAAATCCTGCCATCTTGAGGGTTTAGAGATCTCATGTAGCCACAAGAGTTGGGACCACACAGGTATAACACACGCAGTACAGCCTTGCTTGAAGGTACCCAGGTGTTAGAGCAGCCACCGATCATCATGAGTGACAAACGTGAGGGTAGCCCACCCAGGGGCCACAGGTATGAGGATGATCAGGGCTCTAGAGAATTCTACCATGTTATGATGGCAGGCCAACACTAGATAAATCAGGCAATACAGGCACTCACTACAATGGTAGAGAGGATGAACCCACCTGTTAGATAGAATGGGGAATAAGGAGATAATAGGAATGCTACTGTTAACTGGAGACCATAGCTAACCCATTCTAGGATGGCTGATAGGCCTAGATGGTGTATGTTTGTTAAGAATGATTCAAAGGAAAACCCAACAACACCACCTTTGGATCGAGAGGCTCTTAACGATCTATGCAAGAAAAAGCTTTCCTTATACTGCAAAGGTCCATATGATGCCAATCATGATTGTCCTTTGAGGCCTAAGGGCAAGGCAAATCATGTGATGTGGGTGTATTGGGAGGATTCAGAATCAGAAGATTCTAAATAGCAGGATAGTTTTGAGGAGTCAGAGGTAGAGGCTTTAGAGCCTAAGGTAGAGGCAGATTTAGAGCTACACATATAGGAGGTAATGAAGGTGGCTCACCAAGATTCTGAGAGACATGTGGATGAGCTTAGTCATGGGGATTTGGACTCTCAGTTAGTTGCAGAGGATGAGGGAGCCATAGATTGTGATGATGAGGTAGCTTTAGCAACAACTTCTTCAAAGTTAGATGAGGTTGAGTTCAATGCTAACATTCAAATTGTGGAGGTATACTCAGAGGTTAGTACACTAAGTGTTAGTGGTGAGTACATTCCTATAGTTTTTGCTGAGGAACATGTTGTTAGATCTGACACACATGTTCAAGATTTGGGAGTACCTGGTCCTGATGAGTTTGGCATACCAGTGGATTTAAGTCTCCAGATTGATTCTTCTCACATCGATGACAGTGTGGTGAAGTTGATTGTGCTACCTTTACAGAGGGATTAGTTATGGGATGGATTGGCACCATCTTTTGTAGATGGAATTGGTAGTAGCAAGTTACATAGACTGTAGTATCGACACATCCAGGGCAGTTGTGATTTTAGAGATTGGTTGAGTTGCATTCACCAGTTTGATTGTGGATTCCTCTTGGTTATATTTTAGAGGATATTGTAGGAACTTGCATTGATTAATAGCAGTGTAGAGCATCACTACATATGGGATCCAAGTGGATTGATTAGTTTGTTGTTCAGAGATTGCTTGGGGATAAGCAATTTTAGGAGGGGCAAATTGTCATGTTCCCTTTTTTAGTGGACATCTTCAAACTTGATGATTAGCCTATTATGCAACCCTCATAGGCTGAGAGGATGGATAGAGGGTCTTGATGGAGCTTGGCTTGGCTTTGATTAGCAAAATTTCTACAGTTGGCTTTCATTCAAGTTATTTTAGAGATGTTTGTCTGAGCTCCTATTATTTAGGGATATTTGACATGTAGTAGAGCACCCTTGTTTTGGTATGGTCATGTGCAAAATCACTCCCTGATTCACCAGCTTCAGTCGGTTTGGGGATCTGACATGTATTGAGGGAGATATTAATATTTGATTGATATAATCAAATATTAATTATTTGGCTTAATTTTAATTAGGAAACCCTAATTCTTAATTATGAAACCTTAATTAGGGGAAGCACACCTTTTTGGAGGATATAAGGGTTTCTTATTGGAGGGATGATTATGAGATTATGATTATTAATTTTTGCTAAGAATTCTTTTGAGAAGACTGAGCCAAGGGTTCCAGTATTCTATTTGCATTGAAGAACGTCCACTCTTCAGTGTGTGCAATTTAGAGGCTATGAAATATCAGTTGATCTATTGCCAGTTTGAGAGGTAACTTCATATAGAAGTTGTCACAAAGCTTTCTAGGTATTTATTTTATTAGGGTTTGATTCAGTAATTGTTCAGAATAAAGATCTTCTGTATTAGGCTATATTTCTTCAAATCTAGAGTACAGCATACAGGCTGCACTATTTTCCATTAGCTTTTGTATGGGATCCATATAGATTTGTACAAATCTATACCATTCTACATCAGGCTAGAAAGTGCCATGGGAAGCACAAAGACTGACATCGATATTCCAATGATCGACATCAGTTGACTCTGAAATCGACATCGGTAGGATATCGACCGACATCGGCTGACCCAGGTTGTCAGAGACTAACGTCAGAAATTTTCACAGTGTTATACCACTTACAAGGGCAGAATAACCGATGACGATGACTATGTTTTTAACATAGCAACCTGAGACAAACCAGATCTAGGGTTTATTTCTAGTTTGCAAAAAATTTAGGTTTTTAAGATAGTATTTTAATATTCTTTTTATATATATGATAGAGGACTTCTATTATAATCATCTCGACAAATAATATGATCATTGATTTTCCAGTTAAGAGATTATACTATGGTTTATTTATTTATTTGTAAATTATTTTGCAAAAATCGCAATTTGTTCTTATTTCATACAAAAAATCAGAATACACAGAAAAACAATTCAACTTTTGTCTTTCTACAGTCCCTATTGGTTGGGGATATCACAGTGGTATTAGATCTTTTGTCTTTCTAGAGTCCCTATTGGTTGGGGATATTACAACAAGTCACTTAGATCAATATTTGGACCTTTATGTGTGCCCAAATAGTATCATCAATCTTAGGTGGGTATTGTTAGACAATTTATTCCTTGTTTGACAATTTAATATGTGTAATTTTTATCCTCTACTTTATTCAAGTAGGTATGCTTACTTATCTTTAAACTCTATGTGCAATCCTCATATCTAATTCATGAAACTCATATTAATATTTCTCCCTGAATTGAAACCCTTTGTCTACATGTAATGATAGAGTTAGGCCTACAAAATGGGAATAAAGGTGGGTTGAGTTAACCAAAACCACTCCTTATTAAATAGTTGAGCATTGCCTACATATCAATTACTTTAAAGAGGGAAGTAAAACCATGTGTAGTACTCTTAGTTAAGGATATGTGTGAAATCATTGTCATTCAATGTATTTAACATGTGATATAGCTCTTGATACTTGATAATTGACAACTTTGATCAAGGGCATACACCTATAACTGGTCAAAGGTATTTGACAATGTTAATTATTGACATACATTAAATCACTTAACTTATGCTCAAGTACATGAATCTTAATCAAAATTACTATAGTCATTTATCTTTATATGGGCTTGAACCATGAGTTTTCCATCAATACTATTGTCACCAAATATTACACCCTAGAAGAGGGTGTTCAAAGCTCTTCTAGATTTAGGCAACATGGGAACACTTCTAAGTATGTGGGTGTACCTATAGTGGAAGTGAGCCTCTAGATTTAAAGGCTAGCTCCTTGAATGTATCTTGAAATTCTTATCACCTAAACCAGTGCTTACTTGTGGAAAAAGAGAGAAATTTTCATGAAATAAACCTATTCTAAGGGGGTAGTACACCAATATGTTTTCCACAAGACTATCATACTTTATCACAATAGAACAAGGTATACAAAGTAGCTTCTAAGTTTTAGAAGGTTCTAACTTCAAAATTTTAATATAGAGGTGAGATTCATGAAACAACATAAGGTAAATAAACCAATGGGAATATTGTAACCTATAAAAACAATTGCACACATAAAAGGAGCCTAACACACTTGAATACACTCTATATGACCTATTAAAATAGGAACTCTTGCATAAACATGAGAGGATAAGGGAATAAAGGATAGAGAGTTATCACTAAATCCACCATACATCACTTTTCACACTTATAAAATTATTCATGAACTCAAAACTAGACTTATATTGATTTTTCAAAGGCAAAATACAATGTCATTCTAGTAGGGCTTATCCATACGTGGTGTGGTAATAGTTTACAAGTGCCAAAATGGATGATACTTATAGAATTGGAGAGAGAGGAGAAGATAATGAAATTAAAGGTTCAGTAAGACATGTGTCATGCTAATGGGATTTACACATGTAGGATAATGAATGTGAGATAAAATATGTAAGCTCTAATTGGACAAATAGACCTCAAAGTCATGAAAACTCCTAAAATGTGGTGTAGAACTCTTTTTTCTTGCTCAAAAAATTACCTTCATCATTTGGCCCTTTTAGAACATCCCACAACTAATTAGGGACAGATCTCATGATTAAATAGAGAGGGAGTCATCCATTATATGCCTGATGAGGTCATTTTTATAGACTAGTATAAAAAAATCCCTATCATTCTAGGATTGATGTTTATCATGAACCCTCCATAAGTGTGTTGAACCTATTACATGTGATTTCTTGGGACTACAAGGTGTATGAGGTGGTATTGATTGAGCTTTAATGGTGGTGTACAAATTTTAAGTATTTTCTTTGGTAAACCAAATCATATTTTGATCTCATGTTTATACATTAATATGCTTGGGTCTATAAAATCTTTTAATTTGACCTATTTGTCTATGTGGCATCTCCTTGTCACACTATTTATTTAATTTTAAAATATGACCATTATCACTTTAGATATGTGTCTTCATCTTGTGTCCCCTAAAATATGGTCAAATTCAATCCATCAATCTCCTCAATAGTCTCTTAGCCTTAACTTTCAATATTGGTCATTGATATTTGATTTGGGCTTTTGAGATTGTGACACTTCGTAGCCTCACATGCCTTTTATGTATCTTGTTGTTAATCTCCATTAATTTAACACTCTTACACCATGTAGTGCCCTTACATGAAATTTGGGATTATTGACTTATTGAATCAATTTTCACCATCAATCTCTATCTACATAATTGACATGCACTAGTGAACTTTGATCTATATGATCAAACACACACCATTGATCCACTAAACACATGGTCAAACATAGGACATCGATCTACTACCAATTCTCATGATTTTGACAATTAGAACCACCACATTTATTCTTAGGATCCTCTAACCTATTAATTTCATGATCACTATTATATTTCCATCTATATGATTAAACATGTGCTACTAGTCTTTCTTGACTTCTTGACCCTAGTCTTCAATGTAGATCATTGATCATAATTTATATGTAAAATATGCAACAATGATCTTGATTTGGGGGAATTTAACTTATTAACTTTGATAAATCACCCACGTGCCATTGATATTTGATTTAGGTTTCTAATATTGTGACACTTAGAAGCCCTACATTTAATTTTATGAGCCTTTCACCTATTGACTTTGTGCTATTGATCCTTGATCTGATTAAACAAGGCTTCAACACTTGGTGACACTGCCTTCAATTCAAACCTCCTCAGCTTCTTCAAATAATATCTTTCAACCATAAATTTATTGAATCCAAGAAATTACTCGTTTTAAATGTGATGATCTTCTCCATAGCACCTGTAGGTGATCATTCATGCTAGACAAATGTGCATACATGGGAAATAGATTGTTACAGTCCATCCTTAACATTTGAAGAGCTCTTTCTTGATTGACCATGAAACATGAATGTGTTTAACCCATTTGAAATCTTCATAAAATTTATATGAAGCTCTTTATAACTTCACATGCCTTATGACATTATAATAGGACCTTATATGAGTTTTTGACTATAGGGGGTTGATCCATTTTGACTTGTGGTCAAATGGTCAACATTCTTAGTGATTTCCCAAGGGTGGTATACTTTCTATGCCATGAAAAATATCCTAATCATATCCATTGGTATATGGAGTCATCTATATATAGGTTTAACACACAAATTGCCTTTGACAACACATAAAATATAATGAAAGACACACAAAATAAGATGAACTCAAAAGAAACACACATGTGTTCAACTAGAACACTTATGGAACACAACACAACTAAAAGAAAACACACACACACACACACACCTATTATACTATTTACAAACCTCACACTTGAGGTGAAACATATGATCGGACCTCAATTAGGATCAGATATGATCCCCCTTAGATCTTTGTCACTCCATGAAGGCAACTTGACATGAGGAGCATGCTCATCACCAATCACTTGAATATGTGTATGGTCCAAAATATTACCAGCTATATGTCATCTCTTGTCTACAAATGGGATATTTTAAACCTTAATGAATGCTTTATCTTTCTCTATAAGGAAATTTATTGAGGATGTAAAAAATATGATATCTATCATATCCATTGGATGCTCTCTAAAAAATGTAGATTGGAGTGTATGATAGTCCTCTATGTTGTCCCCCAAAAAGTAGCAGTCATTTTAGGGACAACATTTGAACTATTTTGGTCATACAGACCAAAATTGTATCTTCCATTTTCAAAAATTTGTCTTAGACATTTAGATTCTTCATTTTCAAAGCTTCTCAAAAAATCTACAAACTTTGCTAGTCAAGTTCAAAGGGTTTTCATGTTGATTACTATGGACTTTATATCTTTGGATTCTATAGGTGGGTTCATTTATATAGGTTCATAGGCTTTTGCAGATGGTTTCAGTCAAAAGAATCATTTTTCAACACTTAGCCATTTTTAGGGATTGGTTCAGAGCTTTGGTTCAGTTGAAAATCTTCATCGGCAAGCATTTGAGTGTAAAAAGAGACTTGAACCGTTGAACCATTGAACCATTTTGGTTCAAAGGTTCAACAGGTTCAAAGTTCAATGGCAGGTTCAACTAAAGGAACAATTCAATGGCTCAGTTCAACCAAGTGGTTCAACTCTTTCTTTTCACTTAGTTGGTTCATTCTTTCATTTTATCCTTTGGTTCAACATTTACATGTTCAACAGTAGGTTCAAAGACATTTTTCAAAGCTTTGTTTGAACCATTGAACCAAAACTTGGTTCAACATCTTGGTTCAACAAATAGGTTCAACATTAGGTTCATTCATTCGATTCAACCACTTGGCTCATTGGATGGTTCATCGACTTTTGGTTCAAAGGGACTCAGTGCACTTCATTAAACTGTTGAACTAGTTCAACAGATTGGTTCAATCTTTTGGTTCAACGTCAAAGTTCCTATTGGTTCAAAGGCAAGTTGATAATGTATTGGTTCAATGCTTAGTTTATCAGCTTGTTTCATTCATTGAACCATTGGCTTGAACCATTTTGGTTTAAAGCCTTGGTTCAACCAATTGGTTCAATGTCAAACTTAGTCGAATGGTTCATCGCCAAGGTTCAAAGGGGTGATTCAATGCAAAAGGAGACTTCTTGAAGGACAAGTGCCCTTGTAGAGGACACTTAATCGACCAAAACACCCTTTGGAAGGGTTATTTTCAAAGAAATAGTTAAGTAAATTTCTTCAAATTTGTTTAAGGAATTTAAAAATTAGCTTAACACTTAACTCTTTAGGACTTTTGTCTGAAGGAATTCTGTCAGACAAAAAGTTTGAAAGAATTCCAAGTGGCTGCGAGCTCAAAAGATCTAAAGACCAGTCAAAATTTTCATGAAACAAATTTCCATGGACTTTTGTCCATAGGAATTTTCCCTGAGCAAATTGTCTGTGAGAATTTTCTACGGGACAAATGTCCACAGGAATTACCTATGGGGGAGACTCAAAGAGAAAACACTCATGGAAAATGTCCCCAAGAATTACCTATAGGAGAAAGCTCAGGGATTTATTCGTAGGGATTACCAAGGCAAAAGCCCATCAAAGGACCTCAAAGGGCAGGTGCCCTTACGGGGGACTCTCGGTAGCCAAAGTAAAGGGACCTTTCTGACTCATTCAGGAATCACTTCTTAAGGACCGAAAGCGTAAAAGTTGAAAGCTAAAAGAAGACCAAGGGGTGATACCCCCAAAGATGTCAAATTCAAGATAGTGAACTAGCCATTGAGATCACATTGATGAGCATGTAAACGTTAATTTTAAAGATAGTGAATTAGCCATTGATCCTTTGAATTTACAAATCCAAATGCATTCCCACAATTCAAGAACAAAACCAGTTGAAAGTGAGGAAAGATAGAATAATGGATGAATCAAGGGCCCGATTCAATTAATCTAGAAAAGAGGAATGATGAAGACAAAATTAAACTGCCAGGTGGACATTGAAAGTTGTAATCTTTCAATTACATGACTTGTTTATCTACATTGAAAAGATAAAATGGGTAAAAGGCCCCAAAGTTCCAGCTTGTCTTCCTAACATTTCCCAACGCATCATGATGTATTATTGTTCTCGAGTCCTTCTTGAAGTGGCTATATAAGGGACTTTCTTTCATTTTAAAATGATTTTTTTGACAATCTGAACGAAACTCTACCCAAATTGAGAGGCATCATTGAGACTTTCTGCTCAGTTTATTGATCATATTCTATTAATGGAATAAGAAAGCAAGGGACTTTTTTAGACTTTGTGTTGTGATATCTTTTATTGTTGAGGAAACTATTCTTGTGTCTATTTCCTTAATTTATTTTTTGTTCCATTGATTTAATAAGTAGGATTAGTAAAATTAGTCGAGAAGGTGTCCTGAAGAATCAATTTTGGAGAGACTTTGTGCCCCCATAGCTGCCTTCAGTGTGTTTTCTTTTTCATTGCTATGTAAAGGACTTTGAAAAGACTTTGAGCTTTCATTTCCCTTCATATATTACTCTTGAGCATTTTAGGTAGAGACTTTGTGTTTTGTCTTGATTTGTTGGTTACCATACTCTCAGTTACATTCTACTTTTATTTCTAGGAGTATTCTTGTGGTTGGCTAAATAGTTATTCTAAATAAGAGGAGTGTTGTTTGTCATTCTCTTGAGTTTTTCCTTTGTTTTGTATACATCATCTCTGAAGAAAGAGAGATGGATGACTTGTCCTACCCTTGAGTATTATTTTTTGTTTATACATATACATAGCATATCCACAGGGAACCTCCCCTTGATGAGAGGAGAGAGCAGTCTCTTTTTGATGTGATAAACTTACACATTAGGATGACTAATCTTCTTGCTTTGGCTGATAAGACCTATTTTGTTTACTAGTATGCTGATAGACAAAATATTCAACAAACAATTTTTGGTGACTCTGCTAGGGAAATACCCATGATCCATTTATAGTCTATCCATTCCGTTTAACTCCACACCAACTAGGAAAGAATGCATAGTTTAAAGCCCCAAGCTTTAACTGAAGCAAAGTCAAATATTTTCCATTTTTGTTTCACAATCTAGTAGATTCAAGGTATACACAAAGCCAAAGGGCTAAAGGTGTCATTGATCCTATGTTCAATTTGGTATAGTAAAGTGATTTTGATTTGTTTCCTTCACCATCTCATCTCCAACGAACCAAGAGCTTCCCTCCTACTAAAGCCAAATCTCCATTACTAGATGAAGTATCTACTTTTACTATTGATAAAGATGTGCCTATAATTACCCCTTTGAGATTTCTTATCCCTCCTTTTTAGCATCCTATAATGGCAGTTCAAGGTCCCTTGGGTAATGATTTTGGTCCTCTCAATCTTACTCCTCTTCTACATGAGCTTTCATGTAGTTTTAGGAATAATTTTCCTAAATTTTATGGTGATGGGAAAGTTCATCTTGATGAACATATTGCAGCATTCAGTATAGCTTGTGGAGTAATTAGGGTAGAGTTTGAAGACATAGCAGTTAGGCTTTTTGTTGAAACATTACAAGGTCCTACTGCAGATTGGTTTTACCATTTATAGGCTCGATCTGTGATTGATTGGAATACCCTTAAAGCTAAGTTTGAAGCCAAATTCAAACATGCAGAAGATGCACATACACTTCTGGCTCAACTTACACAGATGAAGAAAGAGCCACATGAGCCTATGAGAGACTTCATAGCTAAATTTGATAAATTGAGAAATAAAATTCTTGTCATTGCTAGACCTACAGTTGAGAATCTCAAATCCTTTTTCATTAATTCTCAGCTACCTAAAGTCAGTTTCCTCTTGAGACGTGCTGGTCAAATAGATCTCACTATAGCTCAACTTTTGGCCACTAAAGTAGAAGATGATATCATCTTGGCAAGGAAAATTAGAAGAGATCCAAATAGAAATAGAGCTTCATCATCTTTTGAATTTGCATCTACAAGCACCATAGATCCAATGGTATAGAAATTAGCAAATGAGTTGCTTGCTCTCAAAAAGCAAATGGCTCAAGGAATGTCTTCTGCTCCTACATACAGAAGGACATTCCCAAATTAGTCATATTAGGGCAATGTTGCTAGAAACCAAGGAAAACAAAATTGACTTCCTCCTCCACAAGGAAAACTAAGATCCTCTAACTAATTTAGCAATGGGATATCTTGAAGTAGAATCAGAATTTTCTTATCAGCGTGAATTAAATCAAGAAAATGATGTTGATATCATTGAAGACAATCAAGAAGAATCAGTTGGCGACTCCCATATTGGTTTCCTAAATTACCAGGATGAACCCAAAATCAAAGGAGAAGCTTTAGATGGATCATATGCAGTGTTTACCAAGTCTAAGAACTAATCAGTCTAGCAGGCTAATAAAGAAAAGACAGACGAGAAACCACAGCCAATAGTCATAATTGTCAAGCGTGGGATAGCTATACCTTTTCAACCAAAAGATCTGGTAATCACTCAAAAGGTAAATACATCCATTGTGCCTTCCCCTTCTATTTCTAATTCACAAAATAGCCCACCTCCCATCCCTCCTAAAATTGAAAAAGCTGAAGTACCTTTCTCTATACCTAGATCGATTCAGCCATTTGACATAATTGATCATGTTAAAAAGATGAAAATATAGATGTCTAAATTTGAATACTTGCAATCTAATCTGGATCAAATAAATAAGCAGGTTCAATATGTTAAAAATTAGACCATCCCTATAGGATAAAAGGCAAAAAAAGTAACTCTTGATTCTCCAAATAATACGTCTATTCCAAATAATCTGATCATTACTCTTCCAACTGCTCCTAAAAAAATAGAACCCTTCTATGTTTCCCTATTAATTAATGGTCAAAAGCTGAGTAAATGTATAATAGACTCAGGTGCATCTGATAACATCATGCTTACTAAAATTGTTGAGTTTCTTGGTCTCACATTGACCAAGACATTTAGGAGATGTTTCTCCATAGAGAACAAGCAAGTGCCATTGCTAAGGCAAATCAAAGATGCTCAATTTGCATTCACAGCCTTTCCAAACAAGAGGATTAAAATGACTATATTAGTGGTTGATGTCCTAGCATCTTATGGCATTTTACTTGGATGAAATTTATGTAAAGATGTGGGAGGAGAACTAAACATGGATCTATCTAAGGCAAGGATCCCTGTCTAAGGCGTGATGAAAAAATTACTTTCTGAAAAGGAAGCAAAGTATGTAGTTACCAAGATGTCAGCTCCTGAAGCTCAAATCCTTTTTGAATCTACAGGTATGGGTAATTACATTTTATATACATATCATGAAGAAAGACCCTCCATCTTTGATGAGGGAAAGTCTGAAGTAAAGTCAGTGTCTGATGAGATTTGGACTCTAGAATTTGATGGTAGTTGTTTCTATATTGGTTCTAGAGCTAGAATTGTCTTGATATCTCCTCAAGGATATTTGTTTCCTTCATCTTATAAATTACAATTCAGCAACACAAAAAATACAACTAAATATGAATCACTATTGTTGGGCATGAAAGCTGCTCAAGAAAGAGGCATCAAGTTTCTTCATGCCAAAGGGGATGCTGAATTAGTGGTCTGTCAAGTGAGAAATTTATATCAGACCAAGAATGAGAGGCTATGCCACTACCATAATTTGGTTTGGGAACAAATTTAAAGCTTTGATGCTTTCAACATTTCTGCCATTCCAAGAGAATCCAATGACAGAGTTGATGCACTTGTTGTTTCAAGAACTCTTTTAATTCCTCATTCTGATTTTAAAGAAGACAAATATACCATTGAGCTGGTCTATAGACCAAGTGTTCCTGACAATGCTGATCTTTGTCAAATATTCAATGATGATCATCAGATCATTGCTTTCTTGGAATGAAAAGACAATTTTGAACACCTGTATTTTGAAGGCAGTGAATCTCAGAAGTCTGAATCTTTTTTTGAATCTAGTTCACATGTAAATGAAGAGTTCCTATAGCTAAAATGAAACAAAATTCCTAAAGGCCTGGTTTCTCTTGAGAAGCTATTTGACAAGCATGATAGATTTGTCAAACAACAATAGATAGATTCAAATCTCTCTCAGGGATTTGACCAAGTGAATCTGACCAATAAAAAAAATCCCAAGATGGTCAACATTGGTAAGTGCTACACACCTGAAGAAAGATTCAAATTCACTTCTTTACTTCGTCAATACATTGATGTCTTGGCATATTCATATGAAGACTTGAAGTCTCTTAGACTTGATAAAATGTGCCATTACATTCCTCTCAAGGCCGATTCAATGCCTTACAAGTAGAAATCCAGACAATACAATCTAAAATTTTTAGGTACTATTATGTTTGAAATACAAAAAATGTTAAATACTAGAATTATCTTCCCAATCCATCATTCTACATGGATTGTGAACATAGTGCTTGTAAGGAAGAAAAATAATGAAATCTGCATTTATGTAGATTTCTAGAATCTGAATCAGTCATCTCTAAAAGACAATTACCCTTTGCCAATCATGGACCAAGTGCTTCAAATGGTAACAAGATCAAAAATGTTATCAATGCTGGATGGCTTCTCAGGTTATAATCAAGTTGAAGTTGCTGAAGTTGACCAACACAAGACTGCATTCATCACGCCTTGGGGTACATTTGCATATAAAACAATGCCTTTTGGATTAATAAATGATGGTGCTACCTTTTAGAGAGCTATAGACATAGCTTTCAAAGAAGAAATTGGAAAATTCATAGTGGTATATCTTTATGACTTAACTGTCTTTTTAAAGCATCGATCTGATCATGTATGCCACTTACAACAAGTGCTGGAGTGCTACCAGCAGAATGGTATTTCCTTTAATCTTAAGAAGTCTATTTTTGGAATGACGAAGGGAAAACTCCTTGGACACATTGTGTCTAAAGAAGGCATAAAGATTGACTCAAATAGAGTCAAGTCTATTCAAGAGCTGAATTTGCCTACAAGTAAAAAATGTTGTTTACTCTTTATTTGGAAAAATGAATTTCTTATGGAGATTTATTCCTAAATTTGTTGAGAAGACAAGACACATTATGAATATGATGAAAGGGAAAACTACCTTCAACTAGAATAGAAAAGGCAAATCAACATTTCAAGATATCAAGGTCATCATTGCTCACACCCCTACCTTGGTTTGTCCAGATTACCACAAAGATTTCATCATTTACAGCTATGTGTCTGAGCATACTCTTTCAGTGATTCTTGTTCAAAAAGACAAGGAAGGTATGGAATCCCCCATCTCTTTCATGAGTTGCCCTCTCAAAACCCATGAAATGAAGTATTCAAATATAGAGAAGCATGCCTATGCCTTGGTAAAAGTAGTCAAATACTTTCGCTTCTATATTCTGAATTCACATACTACTGCCTTAGTTCCTGATAGTACAATCAAATCTATATTAACTCAATAGGAGTTTGGCACAAAGAGAGGTAATTGGATTGCAAAGATCCAATAATTTGATCTAGATATCAAGCTGACAAAGCTAGTCAGAGGTAAAGGCCTTTGCCAATTAATGGCTGACAATAAATTAGAAGATACACAATGTGAAGAAGCTGAAGTGGAAGATGCGCCAATAGTCCTTTCTGTCTCCACTACCAATGAATGGTACTCAAATATTTCCTATTTTATAACTTATGGTGAATTTTCTACTCATTCTTCTTACAAAGAAAGGAGGACTATCAGGTTGAAAGCTACCAATTTTGTCCTTTGGGATAACGGCCTGTATAAGAGAAGTATAGATGGAGTTTTCCTTCGCTATGTAGATAAAGAACAACAAACCCAGATTTTGAAATCTTTCCATAATCTGGCTTGTGGAAGACATTTTTATACCCCTGTGACTGCTCACAAAATTCTATGAGCCATGTATTATTGGCTGACTCTTTTCCAAGATGCACATAAGTGGGTGAGAAAATGTGAACTTTGCCAACAATTTGTTGGAAGACCTAAGTTGGCTACCCTGCCTCTTAAGCTAGTAATCATAGAGAAATCTTTCCTGTAATGGGGACTTGATTTTATTAGAATAATAAACCCATCTTCTAGTGTTGGACATGATTATGTCCTTATAGCAACTGATTATTTCACCAAGTGGGTAGAAGTAATCTCGACTAAGTATGCTACTTCAAAAGTTGTATGCAACTTCCTCAAAGAGAATATCATTTCCAAGTTTGGAGTTCCACTCAAAAATGTTACTGATAATTCAACTTGTTTCACCTCTCAAGAAATTATGCAATTCTATTTTTATTATGGAATTACGCTCTCTCATTCTCCTGATTATTTTCCACAAGGGAATGGACAAGCTGAGTCTAGCAATAAGAATTTGGTAACTATTATCAAAAAGTTAGCAGATGATAATCAAAAGACATGGCACAAAGCATTAGTTGATGCTCTATAGGCTGATAGGATCATGCCAAAGAGGGCAATTGGTATGTCCCCCTTTCAACTTCTTGATGATATTAATGTTGAGATACCAATCACTTTAGAGTTACTAGCCTTGAAATTGGTGAAGGCCATTGAAGATCAGACATATGAGAGTTCTCTTGACAAAAGAATCATGTGCCTGACTCAACTGGAAGAACAAAAAACTATGGTGGTGGACAAAATTGCTGCTCATCAAAATCTGGTAAAGAAACTTTTTGATCAGAAGGCCAAAAATTATGATTTCTAGGTTGGGGATCAAGTCTTGTTGTGGGACAAAAGAATAGAACCAAAGGGGATGCATGGAAAGTTTGACTCCCTTTGGAGAGGCCCACTCATAATTCATCAACACATGGATGAAAATAGTTTTCTATTGAAATACCAAGATGGCACACTCTTTTCTCTACCCCACAATGGGCAACATCTGAAACACTTCAATTCTTGAAGTATCAGATCATTGCCTCTGTATATATGTATATTTGTATAATTTTTAATTCTATTTTGTTTTGTTTTTTTTTTGACACCTTTCATACTAGGTAGCATGACTCCAGAACCCAATGGTACACTTGAAGAAACTAGAGATTCTAAATTCTACTCCTTTCAATTTATTTTGCAATTGATAGAAGTTCCCCAACTAGAGCCAGCTGTTGTCCCCCAAAAAGTAGCAGTCATTTTTGGGAAAAAATTTGAACTATTTTGGTCATACAGACCAAAATTGTATCTTCCATTTTCAAAAATTTGTCTTAGACATTCAGATTCTTCATTTTCAAAGCTTCTCAGAAAATCTACAGACTTTACTAGTCAAGTTCAAAGGGTTTTCATGTTGATTTCTATGGACTTTGTATCTTTAGATTCTATAGGTGGGTTCATTTATATAGGTTCAAAGGATTTTGCATATGGTTTCAGTCAAAAGAATCATTTTTCAACACTTAGCCATTTTCAGGGATTGGTTTAGAGCTTTGGTTCAGTTGAAAATCTTCATCAGCAAGCATTTGAGTGCAAAAAGAGACTTGAAACATTGAACCATTGAACCATTTTGGTTCAAAGGTTCAACAGGTTCAAAGTTCAATGGAAGGTTCAACCAAAGGAACAATTCAATGGTTCAATTCAACCAAATGGTTCAACTCTTTCTTTTCACTTAGTTGGTTCATTCTTTCATTTCATCCTTTGGTTCAATGTCTACAAGTTTAACAATAGGTTTAAAGACATTTTTCAAATATTTGTTTGAACCATTGAACCAAAACTTGGTTCAACATCTTGGTTTAATGAATAGGTTCAATAGTAGGTTCATTCACTCGGTTCAACCACTTGGCTCATTGGATGGTTCATCCGCTTTTGGTTTAAAGGGACTCGATGCGCTTCATTGAACCATTGAACTGGTTCAACAGATTGGTTCAATCTTTTGGTTTAACGTCAAAGTTCCTGTTGGCTTAAAGGCAAGTTCATAATGTCTTGGTTCAATGCTTAGTTTATCGGCTTGTTTCATTCATTGAACCATTGGCTTAAACCATTTTGGTTCAAAGCCTTGGTTCAATCGATTGGTTCAATATCAAAGTTCATCGAATGGTTCATCGCCAAGGTTTAAAGGGGTAGTTAAATGCAAAAGGAGACTTCTTGAAGGACAAGTGCCCTTGTAGAGGACACTTAATTGACCAAAACACCCTTTGGAAGGGTTATTTTCAAAGAAATAGTTAAGTAAATTTCTTCAGATTTGTTTAAGGCATTTGAAAATTAGCTTAACACTTAACTCTTTCAGAATTTTGTCTAAAGGAATTCCTTCGAACAAAAAGTCTGAAAGAATTCCAAGTGGTTGTGAGCTCAAAAGATCTGAAGACCAGTCAATAATTTTTCAGAACAAATTTATGTGGACTTTTGTTTGCGGGAATTTTCCCCAGGCAAATTGTCAAGGAGAATTTTCCATGGGACAAATGTCTACAGGAATTACCTATGGGGGAGACTCAAAGAGAAAACACCCAGGGAAAATGTCTATGGGAATCACCCATAGGAGAAATCCTGGGGATTTGTTCGCAGGGATTGCCAAGGCAAAGGGCCACCGAAGGACCCCGAAGGGCAGGTGCCCTTGTGGGGGACTCTTGGAGGCCAAAGTAAAGGGCCCTTTCTGACTCATTCAGGAGTCACTTCTTAAGGCCCGAAAGGGTAAAGTTGAAATCCAAAAGAAGACCAAGGGGTGACACCCCCAAAGACGTCAAATTTAGGATAGTGAACTAGCTGTTGATATCACATTGATGGGCATGTAAACGTCAATTTTAAAGACAATGAATTAGTTATTGATCCTTTGAATTTACAAATCCAAATGCATTCCCAAAATTCAAGAACAAAACCAGCTGAAAGTGAGGAAAGATAGAATAATGGATGAATCCAGGGCCTGATTCAATTAATCTAGAAAAGAGGAATGATGAAGACAAGATCAGACTGCCAGGTGGACATTGAAAGTTGTAATCTTTCAATTACACGACTTGTTTATCTACATTGAAAAGATCAAATGGGTAAAAGGCCCCAAAGTTCTAGCTTGTCTTCCTAACATTTCCCAATGCATCATGATGTATTACTGTTCTCGAGTCCTTTTTGAAGTGGCTATATAAGGGACTTTCTTTCATTGTAAAATGATCTTCTTTTTGACAATCTAAACGAAACTCTGCCCAAATTGAGAGGCATCATTGAGACTTTGTGCTTTGTTTGTTGATCATATTCTATTAATGGAATAAGAAAGTGAGGGACTTTTTCAGTCTTTGTGTTGTGATATCTTTTATTGTTGAGGAAACTATTCTTATGTCTATTTCCTTGATTTATTTTCTGTTCCATTGATTTAATAAGCATGATTAGTAAAATTAGTCAGGAAGGTGTCCTGAAGAATCAATTTTGGAGAGACTTTGTGCCCCCATAGCTGCCTTTAGTGTGTTTTCTTTTTCATTTTTGTGTAAAAGACTTTGAAAAGACTTTGAGCTTTCATTTCCCTTCGTATATCACTCTTGAGCATTTTAGGTAGAGACTTTGTGTTCTATCTTGATTTTATGGTTACCATACTCTTAGTTACATTCTAATTCTATTTATAGGAGTATTCTTGTGGTTGGCTGAATAGTTCTTCTAAAAGAAGAGGAGTGTTGTTTGTCATTCTCTTGAGTTTTTCCTTTGTTTTGTATACATCATCTCTTTAGAAAGAGAGATGGATGACTTGTCCTACCCTTGAGTATTATTATTTTTTTATACATATACATATCATATCCATAGGGAACCTCCCCTTGATGAGAGGAGAGAGCAATCTCCTTTTGATGTGATAAACTTACACATTAGGATGACTAATCTTCTTGCTTTGGCTGATAAGACCTATTTTGTTTACCAGTACGTTGATAGACAAAATATTCAACCAACACTCTCAACCTTGTCCTTTTATAATATAGAATGTGCTTGATGTTTTCAATCATCAATCTCCTCTTCTTCATTATATAATACTTTTATATATGGCTCAACATTGGATGGATCTCCTAACTATCATAGAGGTACAACAACTTCTCTTTTGACCTCATTCTCTATGTTTACAACTTCTTGGGTAGGAAATACACCAAATTCCTTCATGGATGTATGTTATTGATCAATAAAAAGAAATTAAACCTCATGTTATAGAGGACACTTGACAACAAGATCATTAGTCTCATTAAAAATATTAACATTAGGTATTCAATCTCTTAGGGAAAAAGGATACTTACCCAACTTGTCAAATTATTTTCATGTTCTATAGATCTTTTGCCATAGTTCCTCTTCATTCACAACATGGAAATATTCTCAATGCTTGGTTAGATAATCAAAATCTTGTTTTTTAGAGGAATTAACCAAAGTAGATGTGGAATTATTAAGAGGAGAAGGAGAAGTATCATTACCAATCTAATCAAACTCTTGACATATGACATCAATTTTTTTCAATAAGTCACTCTCATCTACTTTATGAGTGTCATCCTCAAGAGAATATTCATCAATAGTAGGGATAAAGGCATCATTATTCACATTATGGTGATTAATTATATTAATCAACCTATCATAATCATACTCATGGATCATGTATTTACCTTTAGCAACATGAGAATGTTTGGCACTTACCTTAGCTCTTTCAAATGCCTCTTCATGCATGGAATAAGTACCAAGGTTAGTTTTCTCAAAGAATGCATAAGGATCATGATCATATGAACCTAAAAAATACTCATAAAATAACAAATTATAAATTCCCTCAAGTTTAGAATCACCATAATCCACATTATATTCCTCCTTCTCATGGATAACACAATTCAAGTTAGAACTTATTTTAATATAAGGATCAATGTGAAACCTTGCAAGAGAATGAGTTATTATGGTCACTTTGGTCCCATACCTTTTACTAAAGGCCAAGAAGGACAAATAATAATACACCTATATTTCCATTAAAGTCTCTTAAAAGGTAGATTACAAAGTAGGCAGGAAGGTCAACAATAAATATGTATTGAAGAATGAGAAAACTAGGACAATCATACAAGAAGACCTTATTTTTTTTATTAAAACTATTATCTTAGTAGGTTTACCATATATTTGGATCTATCCCTTGATATGAGTCTCATATTTTAGGCTCAAATTATTAGCTACAACTTTGGGCATGATTAAAGTAGAGGCTCCACTATCAACTATGCAATTGTGCAGCAATTTATCACCCACTATGAGAGTGAGGTAGAATGGTGGAGGTTTCTTAGTTCTAGTAGATGGTTCAAAAATAGTATTAGGGATATTTTTAAGTACAACATGACTATTAATTAAAATTTAAGGCGAAGGACTAGTATGAAAAGTAGACAACTACTTTTGTAAAGATTCTTTTTGGCTAAGCATATGGAGGACATCCCATAAAGAGATTGATGTTTTGGAACCTTTTAAGAAATATACTATGTTTGTAACATTATTACTCACATTATATTGAGTCCTTTGAGTTAAAGGATTTATTTTAACTCAAGTAAATAAGACATCTTGAGTAGATCTTACCATTTTTGTCTTAGAGGAGGTGTAGGTGTCTTTGGATCTACCATGGTTTTAGCCATACTTCGTTGCCTTGGAATAATATTGGATGAAATTGTAGGCATGTTATTTTCTCATCCTAAATCCTTCCTCTTGGAACTTATATTTTATATAATAGAGGCTCCTTAATTGATCACAAAGGTGTATCCCACCAAGAAATTTGTGAACCTCTCTCTATGAGGATGCCAATCCTCATTTGCTTGCATCATGACCTCATCTTCAGTTGATAAGAGGGGAGTGACTCGTCATTGAGAAATAAGAGCATGTTATCCACCTTCATTAGCATCCATAAATTTGATTTTTTTTCAATCTTCTCCTTACACCGAGTTACTATGTACTAGTACCATTTTTATTGCATTGGTGGTGGATTTTTGATTATAGACATTGGTAGGCCTCTAGAAGTTAGGTTGTCCTTGACCTCTTCCTCTCCCAAATTATTGGCCAAATTATTTTTCAAAAGGATATGAATTTTTATATACACCTTCTTGAATATTTCATTTCCTATTTTCAGCTTTGAGAGCTTGTCATCTTGACTCAAATAACTTAGACCTTGACTACCAATCAACATCATCTTTTGCCTTCTTAGGATCAGATCTAGGCTTAGTGTTAATGTTCAGAACATGGGCCACATTTGGAGTATAGCAGAAGTATGAGCTAATGGAGGCATAGAAACCCTAGGAGGAAACTTTACGTCTTGAATGAGACCATTTTCATCTTTGATGGCAAGTTAATATGCTATGGGAAGAGTGGAATCACCCATATATTAAAACATGATATCAATTTCAGCACCAATGGCTCTCAAGTGGGTAGGGAACACAAAAATAGTAGGTAGCCTCATGGTAGGAAGTAATCTATACCAGTTATTTTGAAACCTCTCACTAAAGTAATGCATTATCTCCTTAGAGCCTCTTTTAATCACATTGAGATGATGGATAAGAGAGGTATGGTCACTTTCATTTTCAAATATCAAAGTTAAAAACACTCCAAATTTATCCCATGATGTGATGCATTCACCTTCTAAAGTCTTATTCCAATCAAGAGCTCTCCCTCTAAGGGACATGACAAGGAGTATAATGGAAATATTTTCTTGAGTGACATTGTGTAAACTAAAATTTTTTGAGATATCCCTAATGTGTTCACTAGGTGTAACTTGAATCTCACTCTTGAATTTAGGCACACCTTTTGTGGCATTAGGAGGAATGTTATCATAGGCTTGAAGGTGGATTGGATTTTTAATATTAAAGGAAGGAAAAACATGTTTTCTTCAAGATATTAAATTCATTCCACTTCTTCACTTCACTGGTTAGCAAATTCTTCTTAGTCCTTAAAGGGTATATTGGGGTGACGATATTGAAATTCAAGAGGAAGTTTAAGATGATTAAATAGATTAATGGGATTGAACACTCTACTAGATGATGACATAGTAAGAACCATGAATTATGAGAGAAATTTTATGACAAAATAATGGTTTTGAACTAGATTTTACCTTAATGGAGTTACCAAATGCTGAGTAGCACATCAATTTATAGCTAGTGTTGTCAAGACCAACATTCACCTTGATAAGTTATTTTGAAGTCAATGAGTTCCACTAGGCATGCCAAAAATATTATCACAAATCTTATACCTATAAGAGTGTGTTCAATCCTCTTCTATATTTGGGTAACATGGGAAAACTTCTAGGTATGTGGGTGTACCTATAGTGGAAGTGAGCCTCTATATTTAAGGGCTAGCTCCTTGAATATATCTTGAAATTCTTATCACCTAAACTAGTGCTTGATTATGAGAAATGAGTGATAAATTTGCATGAAATGAACCTATTATAATTGATTGATACATCATGATGTTTTACATAATCCTATCATACTATATCACAATAGAATAAGGAATAAAACTAGCTTCTAAGTTTTAGAAGGTTCTAACATCAATGTTTCAATATAGAGGTGAGATGCATGAAGAAACACAAGGTAAATAAACTAGAGGGTATATTTCACACTCTAAGAATAATTGAATACTTAAAAGGAGCCTATCACACTTTAGTAGACTCTATATGACCTATTAGAATAGGAACTCTTGCATAAACATGAGAGGACAAGGGAAGAAGGGATAAAGAATTATCACTAACTCGACCATACATCACTTTGTACACTTAGATAATTGTTCATGAACTCAATAATAGACATATATTGAATGTTTAAAGTCAAAATAAAATGTCATTTTAGTAGGTATTTTCCATACATGGTGTGTTATTAGTTTACAAGAGCCAAAATGGTTGCTACTTATAGAATTAGAGAGAGAGGAGAAGAAAATGAAGTTCAAGGGTCACTAAGACATGTGCCATGTTAAGAGGAGGAGTTAAACATGTAGGAGAATGAATGTGAGATAGACCATGCAAGGTTTGATAGGACAAATGTCCCTCAAAGGCATGAAAACTCCTAATATGTGGTGTAGAGCTATTTTTCCTTGCTCAAAAAATTGCCTTCATCATTTGGCTCTTTTGGAATGGTCCACAACTAACTAGGGATATATCTCATGATTACACTAAGAGGGAGGCATCCATTATATGCCTGATGAGGTTTCTTTTTATAGACTAGTATAAAGAGATCCTTGTCATTATATAATTGATGTTCATTATGAACCCTACATGACTGTGTTGGACCTGTTGCATGTGATGTTTTGGGACTATAGGGTTTATGAGGTGGTCTTAACTGAGATTTAATGGTGGAATAAAAATTTTAAGTATTTTATTTGGTAGCCCAAATCATATTTTGATCTCATGTTTATACATTTACGTGATTGATTCCATAAAATATTTTGATCTGACCTATCTATCTATGTGGCATCTCCTTACCATGTTGTTTATTTAATTTTAAAATATGATTGTTATCACTTTGGACACATGTATTCATATCGTGTCCCATGAAAATTAATTGAATTCAATCTATCATTCTCCTTGAGTCTCTCATGGCATTAAATTTCAATGTTGTCCATAGATCTTTGATATAGGCTTCTGAGACTATTACACTTGGTAGCCTTGCATGACTTATGTGTAACCTACTATTAATCTCTATTTAGTTAGCACTCTTACACTATGTCGTGACCTTGTGTGTAACCTAGGATTATTATGTTATTGACTCGATTTACACCATAAATCTCCATCTACATGGTTGACATGCATTATCGATATTTGATTTACATGATCAAATACGTATCATTGATCCATTAAACATATGATCAAATGTGGGCTATTGATTTATTGCTAATTCATCATGATTATGACATATGTCACCATCACATTCATTCTTAAGATCTTATAACTTATTTAATTTGTGCTCTCCATTAGATCTCCATCTATATGTTTAAGTATGAGTCATTGATCTTTCTTGACATGTTGACCATAGTCTTCAATGCATATCATCGATTAGAATTTGTACATAAGAATACACACCTTCAATCTTGATTTAGGGTAATTTGAATTATTAATTTTAGGTGATTACCCATGTGATGTTGAACTTTGATCTGATGTTCTGAATTGTGACATTTGGTAGCCCTACATTCAATTTTAGGATACTTTAACTTATTAACTTCATACTATTGATCCTTGATCCAATCGAGTGAGGATTTGACACTTGATGACACTTTATTTAATTTAAACCTCCTCATATTCTTTAAATAATATCTTTTAACCATGAAGTGATTGAAGCTAAGTAATTGTTCCTTTTTAAAGTGATGATCTTCTTTATACATCTTGTAGGTGTTCATATATGGTGGATGACTATGCATACATGAGAAATAGACGATTATAGTCCATCCTTGTCATTTGAATGGCTCTTGTTTGATTAACCATGCAAAAATAATGTGTTTAACCCCTTTGAACTATAAATAACATTTCTATGAAACTCTTCAAGACTTCACATACCTTATGACATTCTATTATGCCCCTATATTAGTTTTTAACTATATAAGATTGACCCATTTTGACTTGTGGCCAAAATGGTCAATAAATACTACACAAGAATTTCCAAATCGGTGCTCAAAATGCCTTATATCACTCTTAGACTACTTTTAACCTCAGGATAATTATCCCTAATTTTTTGGGATACATCCTCACTAGGTAGACATGTCTACTACCATGGAATTATCCACTTAGATTAACCTTGTCCCCATGCCATTTAACAACTAGATTCCAAACTTTTAAATATTCATTTGGGTCATCCCACACATTTCACAAGTTGGATAAAGGAAATTATTTAATTAAACTCCCATAAATACAAATCAATGTCATTCATTATTCCCTAGTTCGAAATTTTCTATTGAGCATTTATACACTACTACACATTGATAAAATATAATGTATTCTTCCCAAATTAAAGATAGTTCACAAGGAGTAGTCAAAATCCAATTTCAAAGCATTTTAAATCAAGTCAAGAGCTAACATTGTCAAGAATCAAAGTCAAAATTCTAGTCACATACATAAGTCAATGAACACAATTGTAAAATAACTCTAGGTAGGATAAAAACATGTGGCTTGATTCCCTCCCTAGAGTATATGGATATTTAGGTAGTAGTCAATCATCAACGATGGTTATTGGGTTCAACTCAACCCATTATAGTTCCCATTATTTTGTAGGGTTATAGATATCATAAAGTACACTTAGGGTTTCCAAAATAAGGAGAATAAAAAAAGGTTTCTACACAACACTAAAATAATCAAAATATTTCATCCCTCTTAATAGACACAAGTGAAAGTTGTAGAGCCATTAAAGTTCCATCAAATTTAAAATAAAAGAGTTCATAGTGAATGCATAAGATTAATCTGTGTTATTCTCTAGTGAGTGGAGACTTTTCTAGATATATCCATAGGCTCTATTCTTAGATATAATCAATAATATACATGCATTGGTGTATTTTATATGACTTTACTTGATCTCAAACTAGCATAACCCTATAATCTAAGCTAAGTTATCTTCTTCCGAGTGTTCTAAAGATATAGAATATTGCTATACCTAGCAAGTTGCAATCAAAATTATTGGTAAATTGAATATATTTAATATTATGATCTTTCAATGTTTTATACCTATTAAACAACTTTTTTATATCAAAAACAGGGTAAAACATATTGGTGAACTCATACATTTTTTTGAATATTAATTTTCTAATTTTTATTCTAGGGTTTCAATTGCATTCATGATTCACATACATTACAGAGAAATTTAATTATCCTTTATAGGATATGATTTATAATTCATGTATTATTTATCTTTGAACTAGGGTTTTAGATTGAATTCATAATTTTTAAGCATAAAAAATATTTTCTTTTTTTGTCTCTTTGTTTTTTCTTTATTTCTATAAATATGTTTTGGCAGTTATAAAACTAATATGACCTATTATTTGGGGAAAAGTAGTTATCAGTTTGAACTTAGGTATGGTGTGAGGGGTACTCCTATAATAATAAATCCATTAAATAACACTATATACTTATTTTCCACATACCTCATGGTGTAGACACCTAAAAAGTGTCTAACCCTTGGTCTTCCCCTCTCCCCTTGGTCCCTTGCCACCCCTATCCTATCCCTAACCTACCTAAGTCTTATTAATTGAAAATAATCACCTATTTTTAATTAAATAAGACCCTTTTTCCCTCTCCTTGCCACCTCGCCACCCTAGGATACCCTCCTTGGATCCCCTTCATTCCCCACATGGCCATTTAATGCCTTAGACTCCCTTTCCAACCTCTCCTCTCGCCCATTTAACCCCCGTCGACCGTTTCATCCTTGCATTCATTTGACCTGGCCGCTGGGAAACGGATAGAAGGCTATTTTTAGCCTTTTTCCGGCCTTTTAGCCGCCGACGTCAGTCAGTCCTCGGCCGACGTTGGCGATATTGCCGGCATCGGCACCCTCCATAACAGTTTTCTTCACCGTTATCTCTCTGGTTCCGCTTGGCTTCTCTTCGCTCTCTGTGTCTCTCTCTTTGGCATCCCGACTCTAAAACCTTCGTATCAGGCCCTTGCATCAGTCCTTCCACTTGATCTCTCTATCAATCAATCTGACTCTCCCCCTCAGGTGCACAACAAGCTTCTGCAAGTGAACAACAAGGATTCTTCATCAGCAACAGGTTTCACATCCAGCATCCAGCAACAAGATCACCACCTTCTTCAGCAGGGCACAGGTA
Organism: Torreya grandis; assembly: GCA_037957365.1. Taxonomy (NCBI): domain Eukaryota; kingdom Viridiplantae; phylum Streptophyta; class Pinopsida; order Cupressales; family Taxaceae; genus Torreya; species Torreya grandis. The sequence goes on along the minus strand of JARHVA010008718.1, from coordinate 206,669 downwards.
TGTTCTCTGTTTGTTTTCTTTGTGCTTTCTAGTCATCTGCTTTTTAACTTAGCACCCCCTCAGACCTGACTGTCACCCAGACCCAGATTCCTATCTCCCAGATTGGCTTCCTCTATCTCCCTGTCCCTCTTTGTCCTTTTAACTAAAACCATCCTCAAACCAGGCCCAGAGCAGACTCAGACCTTCGTCCACAGACCCGTCCACAGACCAAGCTCGGCCCGGACTCTGTCCCAACTCGACCAAAACCTGCCTAAATGCCATCCAAGCCTATTGCCCCGACCGACGCCGGTCATTACCCCGACCGACGTCGGCATACTAATCGACATCGGCAGACCAGACAACCGACGCCGGTAAGACCACCGACGCTGGCGACTGCAACCAGTTTGACAACTTCTTCCAGGTAAGCCTTTGCTTCCTTTTCTCTTTCAGTTTGCTATCATTTCAGTCTATTTTAGCATTCTGTCTTTTTATCAGTCATTCATCTCTTTATCAAATAGTGGGTTGACCTCCCTCAAGGAAGTTCTTATACTTCTGGGAACAGGCTTTCGCCTGGCAACCCACCGTCTATCTATCTAACATCCTTTTGTCCAAGTTTTCTTCTTTTGCAGGTGTCATTCCTCCACAGCCAAAGAGCAGTATTCACAATGTCTAGATTCACGGTGCGCAATCTTTAGTCTAGGTACTTCCCATGCCTTGTCCATTACTTTTTTAGTTTCTTCTTTCTCTTAGATCTAAAAGTGAATTTTGTGTGGAAACATTCTGGCACGCCCGGTGGGACCCTAGGTTCCTCCTGGGTTCCTTTTTCTTCATTCATTTAGGAGCATTAGGTTCTTACCTTTTCTCCTCTTTCTCTTCTTCTCAATGACACTATAAGCAGGACTAAAACGAATCCTTCTTTTCTTTCTTCCTTGCATTCTAGGCTAGTCTAAACATCATACTCTTGACCCTTTCTCAAAACTTGTCTTCATCACAACATCACATTTCAACTTGGGCATTAAAACGTATTGCACTTTCATTTCTGCTTGTGCTTGCATTAGTCCACATCTAGTAACTTAAATGCATATTGAATGAACCGTAGACACTTGATGTTACACTACCAAACCACATGCACTAAACAAACATAAAACTTACCTGAGACAAGGCCCGACTGGGATTTCATCCCCCAGCGGATACCTTACCCATCCCGGTGACCCTACTTGGATTTCATCACCAAGGGGAAAGCCCACTCCGTTCTCTGGCGGAGTCTAAACTCTAGGCGAGGTATATCTTGGCTAAGCGAGACCAACTAACCACTAGAATCATGAAGTGAGGGGAGCTTGCTCCTTAGCACCAGGCCACGTACCAGACCCTAACACAGATCTTTGAGCACCTAAAACAACACTCGAAACCATCTTTAGACTGCCTTCTTCTAGGACCCATTTTTCAACCAATCTCCCCAAACATCCATCTAAGGCATAAGCCACAATTTCTAAGGTTAATTCCTAGGATTTATCGCTTAGGCTTGTCTGTCTCTCTCTATTTTTCTCTTCTCATCTGTTTATTTGAGTGTGTGAGGACATTTTCTTCTTTGTTTTTCCAAGAATCTTCAAACTTTTTGGTTCTCTGGAAGTCACAGTCACCGACATCGGTTCTTCCACCGGCGTCGGCCTTCCCCTATCACCGGCATCAGTTATCTGACCGACGTCGGCTATCTTTCTAACTGACATCGGTTTTTAAACCGACGTCGGTCTCTGTCACTGTCCTTTTTCTTCAAAACTAGTAGCCTGAAACCTATCCCTTCTCTATCAAAAAACTCCATTCTAGTTTTCTGAGACTGCAAAAACACAGTTTCTGGAACCAGGACTCTCTTCTTAACCACTTTAGCCAACAGCCGCTTCCGTCTATCCTATCTCTAACCAGTCCTATCATGGAGTTCCACTCAGAGACTGAAAGAACTCCTATAGGACCGACCCCGACCCCGACCCCAACTCAAATTCCCATCATCCCTGAAGGGGACCAAGATTTCAAGAGATTCTTGGACCTCAATACCGCAGCCCTCCAAAACTATCTCGCGAGAAACCCAACGCGAGACATTTCGGGTGACGTGGCGATGACATCTACACCATTCGCCACCCAACCCTTTATGACTCAGCCTTTCGCCTCAACTATTAACCCAACCATGGCCAATACGCAAAGTTTGGCCTCCCCGTCTATTTTTAGACCGACCTCCATCGGGGTTCCATTACCCCCTCAACTACCTGCAATTCAACCAAGTTCTACATCATATCAGAACTTGATTGTCTCAACCCCTTACACTCTTGTGCCCACAAATGTAGGAGTGCCAACCTGTCTTTCTACCAGTGCCACCATTCAACCACCTTTGGCGGTGCCCAGTCAACCTATACCTTCGGCCTTCGTAACGCAACCACCTCTAGCCTCCACTTCTGCCCCTACGACTAGTCATCCGTACATTGTACAACCGACTATGTCGCACACCTCCTCTAGCCTCTTCTAAGCACCTTACAACTTAGGGGGTGCTCAACCCCCCAATCCGTCAGCAGATCTTATCAAGATGTTGATGGATAAAATGTCCAGTCTCGAGGCCTCCATTTCCGGTTCAAGCAATACTTTGTCATATGAACAAATTTGTAATGAGCCCATCCATCCTTCCGTCCCTATTCGACCATATCCTAACCATTGGGAGCTTCCTAAATTCACTCGCTTTCAGAGTAAGGAAGACCCACAACAACATCTATGGGCATTTAGACATGCCTGTTATCTTATTTCCCACGACGATGCGTTACTTTTACGCACGTTCCCTATGTCCCTTTCTGGCCCTGCCCTTGACTGGTATAGTTCTCTTGCCAGACACTCTATCTTTTCATTCATCCAACTCGCCCAACTATTTCTTGACCATTTCTCAATCAACATCACCAAACAAGTCTCAATCACAGACCTTTATTCCATCAGGCAATTTGACGACGAATCTATTGTCGATTTTGTCGCTCGTTGGAGAGGCTTGATTAACTAGCTCTCCTTCTCCTTGCCTCAACCCAAGCTCATCGAGCTCTTCTCTCGAGCATGTGCCAGACACATCTCTTCTACCTTGCGGATTCAGACATTTTGCACTTTTGACGAAGATTTCATCATGGCTCGAAAGCTTGAACTCCGTGCCCTTGAAGAAGATAAGGTCAAATTGCGTAATACCAACGCAAAATCTACTGACCATTCTTCTTCCAGACCTTCTTCTTCTGCCAACTCCAAGTCTACAGGAGTGGCCCATACTGTGGTCATTAGATCACCATCCTCAACACCAATGAATTACTCTCAACCTTCGACATCTTCCAGCATCACCAAATAATTCCAACAACGGTACATTCAGCGTTCTTACACTCCACTTGGAGAACCATATGCTTCCATTTTGGAAAAACTTCTCAAACAGGGGGTCCTCAATCTCCCTCCAATCCGACCACCTCAATTTGACCCTTCAAAGGCCATCCCTACATGGTATAGGGAGGCCGACTTCTGCCACTTTCACCGCGTCCAAGGCCATGACATCGACAACTGCCAAACTTTCAAAAACATCGTCCAAGACATGATCGACAAGGGGGATCTTATTTTAGATAACCCAAACGCCCCACCTAACCAACATATTGACATCTTCAAACACCCTTTCCCCAATCACCCGCCTACTCAAAACAACGTCCAGACTTCGACCAATGACCCTCAAGACCATGACATTCACACGATTAGCACTATCTTGCCTCTTGTCCTTGACCAACCTCTTCCATTAAAGGATGAGGAACCTCCTTCTCCTACTAGTCCTCCATCTACCTCTCTTGTATCGGAGGATGCTTTGACCACATCAACGCCATTAAGCCCACCTTCATCCGAAGACCATACCTTGCCTACTCCTCGAGCACAAGTGGAAGGCATGATCATCCATGCCCTCTGCCCACTTGAGGAGCCAGACTCTCTTATTTCTTCTCCACCAAGAAAAGAACCAGTCTCTCCACTCGTTTCAACCAAGGAAGACCCAGTCATGGTTTCCTCTTGTCCTTTGCCTGAGGTTGTTACATCTCGCGCACCTTCGTCCACATCCAAACCCAAACCCACATCTAACCTCGCCTCGCACAACGGTGGCCCTCGACCCAAACACACGAAAGCTACTAGACCACACCGGAGAACTCCTCCCCCACCTTCGTCATTACCTTCAATCTTGGGCCCGCATCCGTCCACTTTAATAGGAGTGCTTCCCACTCCCATCCTTCACAGAGGCACATCACCTCCATTACTTCCTCATCCCATCAGACATACATCTTATCTGAACCCTCGACTCATGCCTCTTCAACCTCATCACCTAAATCGGGATCTCCACGCCAGACTGTGGTCCCTTTGCCGCCTTTGACCCCCTTATTCGACATTAACACCGTCCATCTAACCACTAAACCTCAACTGACCTTAACCAACCTTTCAAACATTCTCCCTACCTATTGGGGGAATTCATCCTTTATTCAAACCTCGACCAACTGTTCAACCCAGTCTCTACCACATATCAATCACTCATTTTATCTTAAAACCCGACCAAGTATCCACCGACCCAACCTCCGACCAATTATTCGACTAGTCTCAACCAAACTTCAACTAAATATCAATCACCCTGACCTCTCGACCAAGCATTCAACCTTTCTCAACCAATCAACAACCATATCAGCCAACTTCACATCCATCCATCAACACCTAACCAATCTGGAAAGAGGCAAATGGGGTAGGTTTGCTCCCAATTGACTCGGACCTTAACGCACTAGCATGGCCCAGGGACTTATCAGACCTTGAGCCCCCCTTTGTGTCTTGCGTCTTCGACCATTCTTCTGCTAGTCGAGTACTCGTCTACTTGACACGTAACTTGAGCTCGTCCCTTGAGCAATCCTCATCCTCTTAATCCTCATCCCTTTCAACCCTATTTCCCTTTAACAAGTCCTCTACAACCCTTTTATGATGCATGGATGCTTTGTCCTAATAAAAGGGGCGTCCTTGAACTTCTACAGCCTTGTCCATGACTCTAATCAAACAAATCAAAAAAAACAATATATATCAAGATGTCAAAACATATCCATGGTCACAAAATCAAGTCAAAATCAAAAAGATAGACTGCTCCCTCGAAGGACAGCTGTACTATCATTGCTGTATTACTAGACTGATCCCTCGAAGGACAGCTAGGCCAACTCATCAAACATTATTAAGCAAAAATATAGACCACTCCCTCGAAGGATGGCTATGACTAATCTTGCTACAAATAGCACTTTTCTTAGAAGCTTCCCGCATCGATTAGCTTCGCAACATGACCACCAAGCAAAAGACATCTCTATGTAGGCTTCCCGCATCGATCAGCCTGCACCCCAAAAAAAAAAAAAAAAAAAAAAAAAAAAAAAAACGAGTCACGGACTTGGCTTGTAGTTGTCTCAGGGTCTCCTATAAAAGGGGCAAGGTTACTCCTGCTCTTAGACTGGGTTACCCTATCCTCCTCCTATCACCTGCTCAAGGGACTTCGAGCTCACTTTAATGTCAAAGTGATTCGATTACCGTTCTAACTCAACACTGGTCAACGACGTAATGCATAAATGGGGCTTTTGTTCTAATAACCCCTATCTATGCTTCCTTTCTGGTCCTTGTCAATGAAAGAGCGATTTTCCTTTCATCTTTTCTTTTCACTTTAGTCACATTTAACCGCATCAATCAGGCGACTCATCTCAAACCCAGCCATTTTCATCATTTTCAGCTGGCATCATCCTAGACCATTTCACATAGTTTCTATGGACACCAGTACACATGGAAACTACCGACTAGACCCAATTTATGTTAAGCATAAACCAATACTTGCTGAAGCATAAATAGACTTCTATTCATTTTTAGCATATATCCATCGCGACTATGGAAACTTGCTAGGGATGAAAGACTCTCGACCAATTCTACAGAATACACCATCTATAGCATCATTTTATCCTCATCTTACCCTCGTCATTTCAACACATGACCAATCTCATCATCGACCAATCTTCTCAATTTTGTCTGAACTACATTGGTCTGAGGCCCTATGACCAGGGCTATGTAGGCAGCACTCAGATATCACATCCTCTGAGGTTAGCTCGACCACCCCCGTTTGTTCGTCTCTTTGATGGACAAACCTTCTCTTCTGCGACCTTAACCTTGACCTTGACCTTGACCAAGACCAATCATTTTCTTTGACCAAGACCAATCATTTTCTTTGTCCAAGACCAATCATCGACTTTGACCAAGACCAATCATTCTCTTTGACCAAGATCAATCATTTTCTTTGTCCAAGACCAATCATTCTCTTTGACCAAGACCAATCATTTTCTTTGACCAAGACCAATCATTTTCTTTGTCCAAGACCAATCATCGACTTTGACCAAGACCAATCAATCCCTCTGACCCTCCCTCTCTTTTAGGGAGAACTACATCGGCCTGAGGCCCCTATGACAGGGGCTATGTAGGCAGAACTCAGTTGACATGGGGTCTTCTGGGGTTAGCTCGGCCGCATCCTTTCGTCCATCCATCCTCTTGACCAATGACCCTTCGACCACTTCCAAGACAATGTTGCCTTGTTTGTTTTTTGTATGTGTGCTACCTCACGGCTGGTTAGCAGAATTGTCTGCAGACTATTTTTGACCCTTCGCAAGTATAGGATCGCGAGCTAGTTGATCCCTACTACTTGTGGCTTTTTTCATGTTTCTGGGAGCACTTCCTGAGCCCTGGATACCTGGAACACGACGACCATTTGGAGCTCCAGCTTAAATTGAGTGACCCAATCAGCAGACGACTAAATGCTAGCGCCTGGTTACTTCAATTTTGGCACTCCTTGACCCTCGACATGCGACAATTTGACCCGACCATCCCGTGACGTGGTATACGCGCAATCACGACTTTTGCAGCATTCTCACTCACCTCTCTCTTTCTCATCCACCTTTTGTCAAATCAGCACCCGACATCAGGTTCCTTCCCTCGACTCCTGCTTTGAGGGGGAATACCTCATCCTTACTTCGGGGCAATCCACATCATCCTTCACCTGGGGCAACCACTCCCTGTTTTTGTCTTGCAGTTCGTTCAGAACAACCAATAAGACAAAAAGGGGCAAATGTAGACACCTAAAAAGTGTCTAACCCTTGGTCTTCCCCTCTCCCCTTGGTCCCTTGCCACCCCTATCCTATCCCTAACCTACCTAAGTCTTATTAATTGAAAATAATCACCTATTTTTAATTAAATAAGACCCTTTTTCCCTCTCCTTGCCACCTCGCCACCCTAAGATACCCTCCTTGGATCCCCTTCATTCCCCACATGGCCATTTAATGCCTTAGACTCCCTTTCCAACCTCTCCTCTCGCCCATTTAACCCCCGTCGACCGTTTCATCCTTGCATTCATTTGACCTGGCCGCTGGGAAACGGATAGAAGGCTATTTTTAGCCTTTTTCCGGCCTTTTAGCCGCCGACGTCGGTCAGTCCTCGGCCGACATCGGTGATATTGCCGGCGTCGACACCCTCCATAATGGTTTTCTTCACCATTATCTCTCTGGTTCCGCTTGGCTTCTCTTCACTCTCTGTGTCTCTCTCTGGCATCTCGACTCTAAAACCTTCATATCAGGCCCTTGCATCCGTCCTTCCACTTGATCTCTCTATCAATCAATCTGACTCTCCCCCTCAGGTGCACAGCAAGCTTCTGCAAGTGAACAATAGGGATTCTTCATCAGCAACAGGTTTCACATCCAGCATCCAGCAACAAGATCACCACCTTCTTCAACAGGGCACAGGTATGTTCTCTGTTTGTTTTCTTTGTGCTTTCTAGTCATTTGCTTTTTAACTTAGCACCCCCTCAGACCTGACTGTCACCCAGACCCGGATTCCTATCTCCCAGATTGGCTTCTTCTATCTCCCTGTCCCTCTCTGTCCTTCTGACTAAAACCATCCTCAAACCAGGCCCAGAGCAGACTCAGACCTTCATCCACAGACCCATCCACAGACCAAGCCCAGCCCGGACTCTGTCCCAACTCGACCAGAACCTGCCTAAATGCCATCCAAGCCTATTTCCCCGACCGACACCGGTCATTACCCTGACCGACGTCGGCATACTAACCGACATCCGCAGACTAGACAACCGACGCCGGTAAGACCACCGACGCCGGTGACTGCAACCAGTTTGACAGCTTCTTCCAGGTAAGCCTTTGCTTCCTTTTCTCTTTTAGTTTGCTATCATTTCAGTCTATTTTAGCATTCTGTCTTTTTATCAGTCATTCATCTCTTTATCAAATAGTGGGTTGACCTCCCTCAAGGAAGTTCTTATACTTCTGGGAACAGGCTTTCGCCTGGCAACCCACCGTCTATCTATCTAACATCCTTTTGTCCAAGTTTTCTTCTTTTGCAGGTGTCATTCCTCCACAGCCAAAGAGGAGTATTCACAACGTCTAGATTCACGGTGCGCAATCTTTAGTCCAGGTACTTCCCATGCCTTGTCCATTACTTTTTTAGTTTCTTCTTTCTCTTAGATCTAAAAGCGAATTTTGTGTGGAAACACATGGTATATAAAAAATGCATAGGGTTTTTTATTTTTAGCCTTAGGAAACCTTTTAGCCATTTGGTTTTGTAGCGCACCAATAAATGCTTAACATCAATAAGTTAATCTCAAGATACCTAAGACATTTGATAGTGTGGATATAGAATGGTGTAATCCTTCATAGGTAGTAATATTTTATGAATTGTTCACTATTTATGATTGGGATCAGTATAACTGAGAGCCTATAAATAAAACACACCTTTTCTAGTTACACAAGTAATACCATTTTCAAATTCAAAGTTACAAAAATCAAATTATGGTTATAATGAGTGAATTTTGATTCTATATTTTGATATATTTCATGAGATTATTAATCACATTTTATATTACATTTTGAGGTGTTATTTAGATTCACAATATATTGGCATCGATCAAAATCAAATAACAAAAGGGTTAAAATGAATAATGTAGAGTCTCAAGCCTTCCTCAATCACATTGTTACAATATCCAATATGATTTACTATATATCATCACCAAGTTCCAAGGGGTGTACATGACTCCTTTTATTCTTCTCTCTCTCTCTCTCTATATATATATGTTGTGTAGTTCATACTACACACCCTAATGATGAAATCATCATGAATGTTGAGACCCATAAAGCTAATATAGATAAACCAAATGAGATTAAAGATAAATAATTCACTAAATATATTAATTTCAAACTAAATAGAATTGATGAACTACTTACATTGAAAAATACAAATTAAATAAATTGACTCAAGATTATACATTGGGAGAATGATTTGATCCCTTCCAAGTTAATACTTTAACTTCAAGTGTTATAGTTTCCACTATTTCTTATATTACTATCTCAAAACCTCTAGTTATATATGTAATATCATCCCTAGTTATGAGTAATAACAAGCTTTACAATAGATTAGTATGCATATTTATATTTAGGCATCATACACACCTACTTTGATTTCTATGTATGGTCCACCATGAACTTTACCTAATGCACATTCTCTTGAGAAAACTCTTATAGCCCTGCATGCTAATATGTTTAACACCTTTCTTTTAACTCATCACACACACTCAAAATTTCTCATACAATAAATGCATCCAAACACCTCTTTTGGATCTCTATATTTTTCTTCGCTCATCCTCAATCTCTTCTATACTTTAGTCCATCCACTGAGCACACTCCCTCTTATCTCTTTTCTTTGTTCCTATATTTTCCTCTTTTAATGCATCTATATTCACAGCTAGAAACCATTGCCTTGGTTTCCTCTATTTATAGTCTTCATAAATATTAGCTTCTTGGTTGGCTATAAGACATGACTTTAAGCTTAAGATATCTTGCATGATAATACATAAATCAAATACATTTTCATAGGTTGGATAAATTGTATATGGGTCACACTTAAGCAGCTACACCTTTAAATAAGGCCTAAATAGCCCTTATAGGTCTCATGGAGACCTATTCACCCATTTAATACTTCATCAAGTAAAATAAAAACACAAGATCAATTTTAATTACATGGGTCCACTCCATATGATCTCTAAGACATATTAAAGATAATTATCCTCCAAGACACTCTTTTTCTAAAGCATAAATTTCCCAAACATTATTTTGTATGCAAAAAAACATGAATGAAAAAAGGTCAACTTTAGAGCTTCATATCTTTGACTATACAAACATTCAATCCTTCTAACTAGATTTTATGGATGCACCTTACAATCCTATATAACTTTTATTTTTAATGCAACCATAAATTCATCTTAGATAAGAATCTATATATAAAAAACTAAGCACTAATTTTATTTCATAAATGTGAAAATTCAAATTCCAATGGTCACTGTTCAGATACTAAACATCTAGCACCTTAACCTCATCTTGTGTTTCTTAGAAACTATGGGAAAATAGGAACCATCAATATCCTCTGAGTATATCAATATTTATCTTGAAACACTCATAATTAATCTTATATTAGAGCTCCCATGATTGTGCCACTTGGCAACTTTGCATGCCTTCTACACATTTGGCTCTTTGACTCGACCCACACCATTGATCCTCTATTTGTACAAAACCCTAAGAACAATTGATCTTTTGTTAACTCAATGAGATATTGACACTTGTCACTAGTGCATGTAATATTTAAAATTTTGACTAAATATGCACCATTGGATCAAGATCTAGATGATGAATTCTCACCATTAGATCAAATGACTAATGACCTCAGACTTCAACATAGTTAAACTTGATCATTTTTGGTACATCACAATCTAAAAGAGCAAATTTGAAGGTTTATAACTTGAGATAGAAAATAATTCAAGAGTTTAAAATTTTAGGGTACCTTCTTGGCACTATAGATAACATCTCCATGAAATCCTTTGAACTTAGTTGAATTTATAAGTGCCTAAATTAAATACACAAACTTGTTTGTTCATTCATATCTACATGACGTTTAGTGATGGTTTGGCTTATTTTAAGCTAGAATATGTATGTTTCTCTTTCCAAATGATCAAGTGGCACACCAGAGCTTCACTAAGACATCTATGCATTCTTCATAACTTCTTATTTTTCCTTACATACCTAAAAATGTGCCATATATTCTCCAAGTTATCAAACACAACTTCTTTATGATTAATACATTAGTGTCTGATCCTTTATGTGACATCAATGACAACCTAAAAACAATGAATTGATCAAAAATCTCCCCCTTTATCATTGATGTAAAAATAACCTCAAAATGACTTCTTACTCATATAAACTTCTTCATTCTAATCTTCCTCACCCTTTGACATTAATGATAAAGGGTCTCTTCCTCAACATGCCACTAATCATTCCTCAACATTATGTATACATTCAAATACTATTAATATTCTTAGGATACATACTTTCAAGAATATTAATCAATCACTCCCCCTTTGACATGCACCAATCTAAACTTGGACTTATTTGATCCTTGGACCTAAAAAACTACTCATAAAGCTTAGAAAGCTCCACCTAACATCAAGCTCTGCAGCATGTCAAAATACGTTACATGGTTTGATCAAGTCATCATGTCAGTCTTCTTGAATTCAAAATTGTAGTAGACATCTTCATACTTATTATCATGACTGAATCATCTTCACATATGCTTCCCCTTACATCATGCATATCTTATACAAGCCAATCAAGCTAACTAAGTTAGACCCCCCTTACTTCATGGCATGCACAACTTGTAATTTATAGAAATCTGAGACCTTATTCAAAATATCAAAGAAATGACAACACATTCTCCTCATACTCCATATCAATATTGTCTTTAATCTTCATTATTTGATCAATCAATTTAAGTAATTGATAATACCTTACCTTTAGGACCAAAAACCCTACACACACCTTGAGCACATTATGCAATAGAATATCTTAATAACTCACCATCCTTGATCAAACACTTGGAAACCATTCTCTACTTTTAGACCTTAAAAACCAATAACTTCATTTTTCACCATTTGACCAACTAGACCAACCTTTAAATTTGATAAAAAAATTGACTTTAGAATCATTATTTTTGAATAATATTATCAAGTCCTTGTGTAGTAAACAAACACATCTTCCAATGACCTTTCTTTTACTACAACATCAACTAAAAAACTCAACTAGCATCCGCCATTCTTCTTCTTGCTTTCATGTGTCTCCTTGATGTTTAGATAGAGACACCCTGGATCATAATGTCTTAGAACAATGTGAAACTTGGATTTTCCCAAAACTCCTCATATTCCTTCTCTTCCTTAGTCATTTGATACTGATATTTATTCTTCTTATTATTAGGTTTAAGAGAATCAAAATTCTCATCCTCAATAATATTCCCATTTTCTTCTAAGAATGGATTGACAACATATGGAGACAACATAGATTCATGATATACCTTTTCATCTAAAGAAAGAAAATCATCACTAGTTATTGACAATTGATGTTCTTTTCATGAAACCTATTCAATAATAGCAAGATGTTCACTTATATCTATACATACCTTATGACTAGCCTCAACTAGCATCTTGGTCTTCTCCTTGAGCTTATTCTCTTCATTCACAATATGAGAAAACAATGAGAGATCTTAGCATTCTTCAATCTTTTTAGTATTCTCCACCATGATAAATATACTACTTGGACCTGTAGACTCATTATGAATCACCTTATTCATTTTTTTTCCATAAGTTAACTTAACTTCTTCCTTGCATACTAAGAGTCTGATTGAATTGATTTTAACTTGATGGACTTTGCTTGTAAAACCTAGAAATATGACTAATCTTATCATAGTTGTAGAAAACCATTATTTTTGAAGTGAAATCAACTTGCCTTATCTAATTTGGAAAAATTATTTCAATGTGTCCTATGTCATAATAAATGAATCACTCAACTTTGTTCATGCTATTTGACTAATGATTCCACTCATTCTCACCAGTTCTTCTACACTCTTTAGACTTATGACCAAATTGATTATAAGTATAGCAGTAAACATTGAAATTTTCATACCTCATGGCATTTGGTTGTCTAATATAATTTGTTCTTATTCTAACAACACCTTCATTCCCTGATTAATGATTAATATTCAAGGTCTTGATTGTCCTTATTCTCATTGGTCTTTCTCTTGTCTTGAGTTACATTCTTTTGTTCTTCTCTGTAACCAGGTCCAGTTCTATCATTAACTTTATTTTGACTATTTAGATTGTTGTCTAGATCACTTGGGCTCTTTTCAAACATAACATATGAATTAATCTTACTAGATGTCTTTTCTAACTTAGATTTTAATGACTCATTTTCAATAGCATACCTAGAACACTCATCTTCTTTAAGTTTCTTGCTTATAGATAATATTTCCAATTGACAACTAAGATGATTGATTATATCTTCATCCTTGGTATTTTCATTCATTCTTTCCTCAAAAAAATATAATTATTCTTCATATTCCTTGATTTGAGACTTCATCTTCTTGTTAATCTTCTTCTCAATCTTTAGTTCTTCATGATCATTCCTTAATTTAGTCTCATAGTCCTCCTTGTCTTCTTCATTATTTTTATCACTCCAAGTAGACTCCTTTTGATATGAGCAAATTCCTTCCTCATCCATGTATAGGACTTCATCTTCAATATCAAACTTAGAATCACTAGCTTCACTCTCATCTGATGATCTATAATCTTTATTGGTGTAGAGACTCTTCTTGTTCTTGAAGGACTTCTTTTTATCATGTTTTCTAAATTCTTTCTTATCAGACCTGAAAGTCTTCTTTCCTTCATCTTGGATTTTACCAAGATCTTCATTATCATTCTTATTATGATTATGAAGGCACTTTTTATTAAGGTTTCCCACTTATTCACAATTGAAACATTTGAAGAGTAGTTTAACCTTCAACTTCCTTGAGCCTATTTTTTATTAACTAGTAAATAAAGATATTAGTTCATCATCAGATATCTCATCATGCTTGACTTCCTTACCTTGATTTATTTTATTATTTTTCTTGATTTCTATCTTGAATGTTGCTTCCACTTTTTTTATTTTGTCATCATTGACTCTGATCTTATAGGAAATAAGAATACCATGCAATTCATCTGTCTTCATCTGAGTAAGATCATGAATTTCTTCTACAATAGACACTTTAGAATCAAACTTGAGGGAAAGAGACCTTAATACCTTTTGTACTCTAGTAGCTTCTTCAAGATTATCTACAAGACCTCTAATAATGTTCACAATCTCATCAACTCTATATAAAAATGATGTCATAGAATCTTCTTCCTCCATTATCAAGACTCTTAAATTATCTTTGCTGAGTGTATAACTTGTCCAACTTAAACTTTGAATCCCCTTCATAAATGATCTATAATTTTTTTGATATCTCTTTGGCATTTTTACAATGTATTATCTTGGTAAACTCAATTTTTGAAAGACCATAAGTGATGGCATTCATTGCCTTATAACTTCTCTCATATAACTTCTTATCAGCTATTCTAGTTGGAGGGGTTAAAGGGGCTACATATCCATCCAAAATAGATTTTCAAATGTCAAAACTTATTCACATGATGTAGGTCTTCATCTTCAAAATCCAAAAACATAATTGGACCCATTTAACATCAGTGGTTGCTTTGTAGAGAAACCCTATATCTATTGACTTGATATATTGTACCTTAGATCACCTTCAAGTGATTAAACTTGCAAAGAAGGTCATGATATGATACCAATTATTGAAGGTAAAATCACTAAAAGGGGGGGGGGTGAATCAATGATGTAAGATATTTCAAACTTTAATTTTAATCCTTTCATACTCATAATCAATGACCACAAACATTCATAAATCATATAATATGTTCATAACAATGATTAATCAAAATGGTGAAATGTCACACACATAACACAAGATATATATGGGGAACCATATTAGGGAAAAGAACCCACTCTCAATCTTATAAACACATGGACTACTTGTCCTATAAGATTATTAAAAACATGAGACATTTTAGTGAAGTACCCACTTCACAAGGATCACCCATCCCTAAGTATGAATAACCACATACTTGTTCTAGATGTTCAATACCCACATAACACCTATGAAATAAATAGCTCCAAAATTTTGATTTTAAATCAATCTGATTGGATAAACATTGTTTAACACCTCTCTTTCAACTCATTACACACACTTAAACTTGCTCATATAAGCAATGTATCCAAACACCTTTTTTACATCTCTATACTCTTATTCACTCATCCTCAATCTATTATATACTCTAGTACAACCACTAAGCACACTCCTTTTAATCTCTTTCCTTGATCTCTATCTTCTAATCTCTTAATACATCCACATTCAAGTCTAGAAACCATTGCCTTGGTATCCAATATTTATAGATTATTCATAAATATTATATTTTTGTTCATACTTAAGACTTACCTTAACCATTAAGACATATATCATGCTAATACAGAGGTCAAATACATTATCATAGGTTGGCCATAGTATCTATGGGTCACACTTAAGTAGATATGCCTTTCAATTAGGCCTAAGTAGCCCTTATAGGTATCATGGAGACCTATTCACCTATTTAGCACTTCATCAAGTAAAAAAAGAACACAAAATCACTTTAAATTATATGGATTCACTCCATATGATCTATGAGACATCTTTAGGTGAATTCTACCTCCAAAACATTCTTTTGTTAAAGTAAAAATTGCTCAAACATTATTTCTTACACAATAACACCATAAATTAAATAATAGTCAAATTTTGAGCTTCATAACTTTTACTATACAAAAATTTAGACCTTCTAACTAGATTATATGGATGTGCCATGAAGTCCTCTACAACATTGATTTTTACTACAATAAGAAATTCATCCTGGATCAGAAGTTATAACTCAAAAACTAAGCATTAGTTTTCTTTCATAAATTTGAAAATTCAAATTGCAACGATCACTATTCTGACACTAAACATCAAGCACCTTAACCTCATCTCATGTTTCGTAGGAACTATAGAAAAATACACATCGTTAATCTCCTCTAAGTAGCTTAATATTTATCTTGTAATGTTCACCATTGATATTAGATTAGAGCTCCTATGATTGTGCCACTTGGTAGCTCTACATGCCTTTTACATATTTAACTCTTTGACTCAACTTGCACCATCGATATTTATCTATATAAACCCCTGCAACCCATTGATGTTCTATCAACTAAACTAGATAGTGACACTTGTCACTAACACATGCAATATTATACTCTTTCATATATTGACTAAATACACACTATTCAATCAAGATCTGGATGATGAATTCTCACCATTAAATCAACTAACTAATGTCCTTAGACTTCAATGTAGTTAAACTTGATGGTCTTTGGCCCATCACAGTCTACAAGAACAACTTTGAAGGTTAATAACTTGATATATAAAATACTTCAAGAGTCTAAAATTTTAGGGTAACTTCTTGGAACTATAGAAAACATCTTCATAAAATCCTTTAACCTCAATCAACTTTCTACGTGCCTAAATTAAATGCACAAACTTGTTGGTTCATTCATATCTGCATTACATGCAGTGATGGTCTATCTTTTCTTAAGCTAGAAGATGTATATTTCTCTTTCCAAATGATCAAGTGACACATCAGAGCTTCAACAAGGCATATATAGATTCCTCATAATTTATTATTTGTACTTACTGACCTATAAATGTGCCATATATTCTCCAAGAAATCAAATAAAACTTCTTTGTCATTAATACAAGTGCATCTCATGCTTTCTTTGACATCAATGACAACCTAACATCAATGACCATGCTCAACACTTGTTTGGAACATTATTAAAGTCATTTGCATATGGCCCTTATCCCTATTTTTTATGACATGTTTTCTTCATTTGTATGCAACCCTTGGGATTTTTGTGACATTGTTTATCATGCTTGATTAGTGGTGCAATGATCTATATAATTCACTTTTAATGCATATTAATATTTAGACATGGTTAATTTAATACACCATTCATTACTATATCTATATAGATATGATATTTATATGTCTTACATTCAATATGATACATACATGGTTTAATCATAATTACATTACAATGATGACATACTCTCCACATTATTAAACATGATTATATCATTATAACATGATTCTATCATTATCACATGATATAATCAGATATTTTTTTGAGATAAGAAAATTTTAGGCTACTTTCCTCATCTCAAAATGGGGGCATTAAAGTGGGGTTGTCTTCAATATTTAAGCCTCCATGAACATAAAAATAAGATTCTATGATAGAATATAGCTTTCGAATATTCAAAGTAATTCAAAAATTATATTCCATGATAGAATACAGATTTCAAAGATTTAAAGCAATTCGTAAATCAGCACATTGATACATATTATGGAGGAATATGGCATATATATGCACCCACTTTATATAAAATCAAGTAACATACAAATTTGGATGCATATGTAAAATAGTTATAGAAACAATAATTTCAAGTTTCACATACAAGTAAAATATAACATATGGATGCTTAGCATTCCATATCATTTAAAATAAATTCAAGGAGCATGATTCTTGTTCATGGATGTGTGTGTGTGATATATATATATATATATATATATATATATATATATATATATATATATATCACACACACACACCCATGAACAAGAATCATGCTCCTTGAATTTATTTTAAATGATATGGAATGCTAAGCATCCATATGTTATATTTTACCTGTATGTGAAACTTGAAATTATTGTTTATATATATATATATATATATATATATATATATATATATATATATATATATATATATATATATATATATATATATATATATATATATATATATATATATATATCAAAGTCAGATGGTATGATATTAATTCACGTGCATAGGCAATAAAATATAATTTATAGATTCAATGGAAAATGGTTGTTATTTCACTTAAAATATATTGGAATTGTGGTCATGATGATGGTATGAATATTATTCATTCTCTTCCAATCATGAAAATAAAATCTATAATTGTATTCAATAATGTGATTGATTCTATTACAAGCAATATATGTTTGAGTTTAGTGACAATCAACAACCTTGGTATTACTTCTAGTGAATGTATTGCATGGTTCCATATTCTATTATGGGTGATGTATGTTTGAGTTTAGTAACACTCAATAAAATTGACGTACATTGATAATTATTTACAAATACATCAAAATTAGTGAAAGAATTTGATGGATATATACAAAATACACTTGGGCATATAGTGATACCTATTCAAGTTAGTTAAATGACAATATCTACTCCATTATTAACATTACCAAGCACAAGGATCTTTGGCATGTTATTAGCACACCATAGGATACAGAAGTTCCACCTAGTGCCATCTATAGTACATCAATATCTTAGATATATACATTATAATTAGGTAGTTAAAATTTTAGGAATTTGATATGAGTTCCCTATATAGTCAATGGCATATCCTCCTCCTCCCCCACCATCACTATAATTCATTATTGCACATATTTATGAACACAATGAAAGTTAGTTTTCACACTTATTCAATATCATAGTGTAGAGTAAGTTGTTTCACTTATGTATAATCCTTACATACAATCAATTTAAAGGAGAGTAATACAACCTCTTAGATCATGAGTTCCACGTAAGGGTTATTCATAGTTAAAATACATCTTCATCTTCCATAGTGAATCTAAAGGAAATAGCTTAGAAAGTTCAATGTGTTCAAAGTGAACATAGGTAGTGATGCCTTCTCCTACTATAAAATGGACTCCAATAAGTCATTTATCCTATAGAGTTACACATTTTACACATGATTCTATGAGTAGTGGTAAAGATAGTTACATTGTAACACCTAGTTCATTTTTATATGTAGAATCATATACCTGTAACAATTTTTGTTTGTGAAAATTCACCCTCCAATTCTATGATATAAGCATGCACTATGGTCTTCCCATTGATGGGATCATCGGATAATTTCCTTAACATTTTGCACACATCAAATATTTCTAAAATACATTAAATTTTAAATATGTAAAAATTACAAAAAAAATTAATATATTTCAAAAATCCAAATATTTAAGTATTTCATTTTTTTTAATATTTAAAAAATATGAAAACATACAAAAAATTTCTAAAAAATCCTAAAAAATCAGGACTTGAGCATGACATAAGTTTCTAGTTTACTTCTTTACATATTATACATGGATTCTTAGATGCTAGAATCCCTTCTACCTAGTGGCCATGCCTATGTTGGGGGAATCTTATTATATGGGTTATATTATTACTTGTTATATATATCTATGACCTCTCTATTATGATGAGCTACATTTATTACAAGTACCTTGCTAGTTACTGATATCTTACATTGTGCTACGTGGATATATTAATTTGCTATGATGTGACATTGGTACATAGATTAATTGCAATGATAGGCTAGATATCTCTTAATTATTGTGTGTGGCCACTTGGCCTTGTATGTGTGACATATTTATATCCCTTGTTTAAAAAATTATTAAATTCATTTGTATGTGGCCCTTATACCTATTTTTTGTGACATGGTTTTTTCATTTGTATGCAACCCTTAGAATTATATGTGACATTATGTGTCATGCTTGTTATGCTTGATTAGTGGTACCATGATTCTATATAATTCACTTTTAATGCATAATAGTATTTATACATGGTTCATTTAATGCACACTTCATTACTATATCTATCTAGATATGACATTTATATGGATTACATTCAATATGAAACATACATGATTTAATGATACTTGCATTACAATGACAACATATTCTCCACATGTTGTCATGATTATATCATTATCACATTATTATATCATTATCACATGATACAATCAAATATTATTTTGAGATGAGAAAATTTTAGGCTAAATTCCTTATCTCAAAATGGGGGCATCAAAGTGGGTTTGTCTTCAATATTTAATCCTCCATTAACATTAAAATCAGATTCTATGATAGAAAATAGGTTTCAAAAATTCAAAGTAATTCAAAAATTGTATTCCATGACAGAATACAAGTTTAAGGATTCAAATTAATTTATAAATCAGCACATTGATACATATTATGGGGGAATGTCACACACACACACACACACACACACACACACACACACACACACACACACACACACACACACACACACACACACACACACACACACACACACACACACACATGTACCCACTTAATAGAGACTCAAGTATCATAAAAACTTGGATGTCTATGCAAAATAGTTATAGAAAAAGAATTACAAGTTTCACATACAAGTACAATTTAACTTATGGATGATTAACATTCTATATCATTCGAAACAAATTCAAAGAGCATGATGCTTGTCAAAACATACATACATACACACACACACATACATATACATACATACACACACACACACACACACACACACACACACACACACACACACACACACACACACACACACACACACACACACACACACACACACACACACACACACACACACACACACACACATATTCAAAGTTAAAAGGTATGATACTAATTCGTGTGCATAGGGATTACAATATAGTTTATATATTCAATAGAAAATGGTTGGTATTTTACTTCAAATCTATTGGAATTGTGGTCATGATGATGGTATGAATATTATTTGTTCTCTTCCAATCTGAAAATAAAATCTATATTTGCATGCAATAGTGTGATTAATTATATTACAAGCAATGCATGTTATAGTTTAGTGACAATAAAAAACCTTGGTATTACTTATATTGAATTCATTACATGGTTCCATATTCTATTATAGGTGATGTATGTTTGAGTTTAGTGATGCTCGATGAAATTGATGTACATAGATCATTATTTATAAGATACATCAAAAGTAGTGAAAGCATATGATGGATATATAAAAAATACACTTGGGCACATAGTACTACCTCTTAAATTTAGTTCAATGACAATTTCTACTCTATTATTAGTATTACCTAGCACAAGGCTCTTTGAAATGTTATTAGGACACAATGGGATATAAAACATCCACTCAGTGCCATTCATAGTACATCAATATCTAAGATATATACATTATAATTGGGTGGTTAGAATTTTATGAATTTGATATGAGTGCCTTATATAGTCAATGTCATATCCTCCTCCTCCCCCACCACCACCTTAATTCATTATTACATATATTTAGGAACATAATGCAAGTTAGTTTTCACACATATTAAAGAGCATAGTGTAAATTCAGTTGTTTCACATTTGCGTAATCCTTCTATATAATTAGTTTAAAGAAGAGTAATACACCCTCTTAGATCATGAGTTCCACATCTAAGAGTTATTCATAGTTCAAATATATATTCATATTCCATAGTGAATATAAAGGCAAAACGTCTGAAAGTTCAATGTGTTTAAAGTGAACATAGGTAGTGAAGCCTTTTCCTACTATATAATGGATTCCACTAAGTCATTTATCTTATAGAGTTACATATTTTACATATGATTCTATGGGTAGTGATAAGGATAGTCACACTGTAACACCTAATTCATTTTTAGATTTAAAATCATATACTTATAGCACTTTTTGTTTGTGAAAAATCACCCTCCAATTATATGGTATAAGCATGCACTATGGTCTTCCCATTTATGATATCGTTAGCTAGTTTCTTTAACATTTTTCTCACAGCAAATATTTATAAAATACATAAAAATTTTAATATGTAAAATATACAAAAAAAATTCATATATTTCAAAAACCCAAAAATTTAAGTATTTCATTTTTTTTAATATTTAAAAAATATGAAAACATACAAAAAGGTTCTAAAAAAACTAAAAAAATATTGACTTGAGCATGACACAAGTTGCTAGTTTACTTCTTTACATATTATACATGGATTCATAGATGTTATAATCCCCTCTACCTAGTGGACATGTATATGTTGGTGGAATCTTATTCTATAGGTTACATTATTACTAGTTATATCTATCTATGACCTTTGTATTATGATGAGCTACATATATTACATGTTTATTTCTAGTTACTCATATCTTACATTATTCTAGATGAATATATTACTTTGTTATGATGTGACATTGGTGCATATGGTTGGTGTGTGGCCACATGGCCTTATGTGTGTGACATATTTATATCCCTTGTTATTGGAGGTATAATGACTTAGAGGGTGGGTGAATCAGTGATGCAAGATATTTAAAACTTTAATTTTAATCTTTTCAAATTATTAATCAATCACCACAAGCATTCGTAAAACATAAAATATGTTCATAATAATGAATATAAAATATGATGTAATATCACACACATACACAAGATCTACATGGGAAACCCTCTTGGGGAATAACACCCACTCTCAATCCTAAAAACACATGGACTAATTATCCTATAAGATGATAAAAAACATGAGACATTTTAGTGAAGCACCCACTTCACAAGGAGCACCCACCCCTAAGTAAGAACAACCATGCACTTTTTCTAGATGTTGAGCACCCACACAATATCTATTGAATCAATAGCTCCAAAATTTTGATTGTAGATCAATATGATTAGAGAAACAATGTTTAACACCTTTCTTTTAACTCATCACACACACTCAAAATTTATCATAAGAAATGCATCCAAACACCTCTTTTGGATCTCTATATTTTTATTCACTCATCCTCAATCTCTTATATACTTCAATCCATCCACTAAACACACTCCCTCTTATCTATTTCCATTGTTTCTATTTTTTTCTCTTTCAATACATCCATATTCAAGTCTAGAAACCATTGCCTTAGTTTCCACTATTTATAGTCTTCATAAATATCAGCTTCTTGGTTGGCCATAAGACTTAACCCTTAAGACATCTATCATGATAATACATAACTCAAATACATTGTCATAGGTTGGACATAGTATATATGGGTCACACATAAGAATCTACACCTTTCAATAAGGCCTAAGTAGCCCTTATAGGTCTCATGGAGACCTATTCACCCATTTAGCACCTCATCAATCAAAAAAAGAACACAAGATCAATTTTAATTACATGGGTCCACTCCATATGATCTCTAAGACATCTTCAAGTGAATTATCCCTCCAAGACACTCTTCTTCTAAAGCATAAATTTCTCAAACATTATTTTGTATGCCAAAAAACCATGAATGAAAAATAATCAACTTTGGATCTTCATATCTTTGACTATACAAACATTCAAACCTTATAACTAGATTATGTGGATACACCTCAAAATCCTCTATAACCTTTATTTTTACTACAATAGTAAATTCATCTTGGATAAAAAGTTATAGATAAAAAAACTAAGCACTAGTTTTCTTTCATAAATATTAAAATTCAAATTCCAATGGTCATTGTTCAGATACTAAACATGTAGAACCTTAACCTCATCTTGTGTTTCTTGGAGACTATGTAAAAATATGCACCATTAATCTCCTTTGAGTAGATCAATCTTTATCTTGAAACACTCACCATTGATCCTATATTATATCTCCCATGATTGTGCCACTTGGTAGCTTTGCATGCCTTCTACACATTTAGCTCTTTGACTCAATCCATACCATTGATCCTCTATTTGGACAAAACCTGATGAATCATTGATCTTTTTTTAACTCAATGAGATAGTGACACTTGGCACCAGTGTATGTAATCTTATACTATTTGAAATTTTGACTAAATACGCACCATTGGATCAAGATCTAGATGATGAATGCTCACCATTAGATCAAATGAATAGTGACCTCAGACTTCAACATAGTTATACTTAATGGTTTCTGGTACATCACAATTTGCAAGAGTAAATTTGAAGTTTTATAGCTTGAGATAGAAAAGGATTCAAGAGTCTAAAATTTTAGGTACCTTCTTGGCACTATAGACAACATCTCCATGAAATCCTTTAAACTTAGTTGAATTTCTAAGTGCCTAAATTAAATATACAAACTTGTTGGTTCATTCATATCTACATGATGTATAGTGATGTTTGACTTCTCTTAAGCTAGAAGATGTATGTTTATCTTTCCAAATGATCAAGTGACACACCAAAACTTCACCAAGACATCTATGGCTTCCTCATAACTTCTTCTTTTTCCTTACATACCTACAAATGTGCCATATATTCTCCAAGATATAAAACACAACTTCTTTATCATTAATGCACTAGTGTCTCATGATTTCTTTGACATCAATGACAACCTAACATCAATGACATGCTCAATAATCTTGCCCTTAATCATTAATGGAAAAATAATCTCAAAATGACTTCTTACTCATATAAACTTCTTCATTATAATCTTTCTCACCCTTTGACATTAATGATAAAGGGTTTCTTCCTCAACGTGCCAAGACTCATTCTTGAATATTATGTGTACATTAAAATACTATTAATGTGCTTAGGATACATACTTTTAGGAATATTAATCAATCACTCCCCGTTTGACATGCACCAATCTAAACTTGGACTTATTTGATCCTTAGACCTAAAAAATTACTCACAAAGCTTAGAAATCTCCACCTAACATCAAGATCTACATTATGTCAAAATAAATTACTTGGTTTGATCAAGTCATCATGTCAATCTTCTTTAATTCACAATTGTAGTAGACATCTTCATACTTATTATCATGACTGAAGCATCTTAACATATGCTCCCCCTTACATCATGCACATCTTCTACAAGCCACTCAAGCTAATTGGGTTAGGTCCCCCTTACTTCATGGCATGCACAACTTGTAATTTAAAGAAATATGAGACCTTATTCAAGATATCAAAGATATGATAGCACATTCTCCTCATACTCCCTATCAATCTTGTCTTTAATCTTCACTATTTGATCAATCAATTTAAGTAATTGATAAGACCTTACCTTTAGGACCAAAAACTCCACACACACCTTGAAAAAATTATGTAATAAAATATCTTAATAACTCACCATCCTTGATCAAACACTTGGAATCCTCCATTCTCTACTTTTGGACCTTCAAAACCAATAAATTCATTCTTCACCATTTGACCAACTAGACCAACCTTTGGATTTGATAAAAAATTTGTCTTTAGAATCACTATTTTTGAAAAATCTTATCAAGTCCTTATATATTAAACAAACACATCTTCTTATGACCTTTCTTTTACTACAACATCAACCAAAAACTCAACTAGCATCCACCATGCTTCCTCTTGCTTTCAAGTGTCTCCTTGAGGCTTAGATAGAGACACCCTAGATCATAATGTCCTAGAACAATGTGAAAATCATATTTTCACACAACTCCTCATATTCCTTCTCATCCTTGGTCATTTGATACTGATAGTTCTTCTTTTTATTATTAGGTTTAAGAGAAGCAAAATTCTCATCCTCAATAATATTCTTATTTTCTTCTCAGAATATATTGACAACATATGGAGACAACATAGATTCATGACATACCTTTTCATCTAAACAAATAAAATCATCACTAATTATTGACAATTGATGTTATTTTCATGAAACTTGTTCAACAATATCAAGATGTTCACTTATATCTATACATAACCTAGGACTAGCCTCAACTAACATCCTGGTCTTCTCCTTGAGCTTATTCTCTTCATTCACAACATGAGTGGAAAATGAGAGATCTTAGCATTATTCAATATTTGTAGTATTATCCACCACAAAAATATACTACTTAGACATGTAGACTCATCATAAATAACACTTTTCAATTATTATTTCCATAAGTTAACTTTTCTTCTTCCTTGTATACTAAGAGTCTGATTGAATTAATTTTGACTTAATGGCCTTTGCTTATAGAACCTAGAAATATGACCAATCTTATCATAGTTGTATAAAACAATTCTTCTTGAAGTGAACTCAACTTGCCTTATCTAATTTGGAAAAAATATTGCAATGTGTCCTATGTCATAATAAATGAAGCACTCAACTTTGTTCATTGTATTTGATGAATGATTCCACCCATTCTCATCAAGTCTTCTACACTCTTTAGAACTATGACCAAATTGATTATAAGTACAATAGTAAACATTAAAATTTTCATTCCTCATGGCATTTGGTTGTCTAATCTAATTTGTTCTTATTTTAACAACACCTTCATTCCTTGACTAATGATTGATATTCAAGGTCTGATTGTCACTATTATTGGTCTTTATCTTGTCTTGAGTTACATTCTTTTATTCTTCTTTGTAACCAAGTCCAGTTCTATCATTAAAATCCTTTTGAATATTTAGAATGTTTCTAAATCACTTGAGATCTTTTCAAACATCACATATGAATTCATCTTACTAGATGTCTTTTGTAACTCAAATTTTAAGGACTCACTTTCAATGGCATACCTAAAACACTCATCTTATTTAAGTTTCTTGCTTGTAGATATAATTTCTAATTAATAAATAAGATGATTGACTATATCTTCATGCTTGGTATTTTCATTCATTCTTGCCTCAAGCACACATAATTTCTCATCATAGTCCTTGATTTGAGACTTCATCTTCTCATTAATCCTCTTATCAATCTTTAGTTCTTCATGATCATTCCTCATTTTAGTCTCGTAGTCCACCTTGTACTATTTATTATTTATATCACTCCAAGTAGACTCCTTTTGATATGAGAAAATTCCTTCCTCATCCATGTATAGGACTTCATCTTCAATACCAAAATCAGAATCACTATCTTCACTCTCATCTGATGATCTCCAATTTCTATTGGTGTAGAGAATCTTCTTGTTCTTGAAGGACTTATTTTTATCATGATTTCTAAATTCTTTCTTATAAAACCTAAAATTCTTCTTACCTTCATCTTGTATTTCACCAAGATCTTCATTATCCTTCTTTTTATTATTATGAGGGCACTTTTTATTAAGGTGTCCCACTTCATAATTGAAACATTTGAAGATTAATTTAGCCTTCAACTTTCTTGAGCCTATTTTTAATTTAATTGTAAATAAAGCTATTAGTTCATCATCAGTTATCTCATCATACTTGACTTCCTTACCTTGAGTTCTTTTATTATTTGGCTTCATTTCTATCTTGAATGTTGTTTCCACTTTTGTTATTTTATCATCATTGACTCTCATCTCATAGGAAATAAGAATACCATGCAATTCATCCATCTTCGTCTGAGTAAGATCATGAATTTCTTCTATAGTAGACACTTTAAAATCAAACTTGAGGGAAAGAGACCTTAATACCTTTTGTACTATAGTAGCTTCTTTAATTTTCTCTAAAATACCTCTAATAATGTTTATAATCTCATCAAATCTTTGTAAAAATGATGTCATAGAATCTTCTTCCTCCATCTCAAGACTCTTAAATTATCTTTAGTGAGTATATAACTTGGCCAATTTAACCTTTTAATCCCCTTCATAAATGATATATAATTTATCCCCTATCTCTTTGGAATTTTTACAATGTATTATCTTTCTGAAATAAATTTTTTAAAGACCACAAGTGATGGCATTCATTGCCTTATAATTTCTCTCATATAACTTCTTATCAGCTATTCTAGTTGGAGGGGTAGAAGGGGAAAAATATCCATCCAAAATAGATTGTCAAATGTCAAACCCTATTCACATGATGTAGGTCTTTATCCTCACACTCCAAAAACATAATTTGACCCATTTAACATGAGTGATTGATTTGTAGATAAACCGTATATCTATTGACTTGATTTATTGTACCTTATATCACCTTTAAGTGATTAAACTTGTAAAGAAGGTCTTGATCTGATACTAATAATTGAAGGTAAAATAACTATTAAAGGGGGGTGAATCAATGATGCAATATATTTCAAACTTTAATTTTAATCCTTTCAAACTCATAATCAATGACCAAAAACATTCATAAAGCATACAATATGTTCATAACAATGAATAATCAAAATGATGCAATATCACACACATAACACAACATATACATGGGGAACCATATTAGGGAATAAAACCCACTCTCAATCTTATAAACACATGGACTACTTGTCCTATAAGATGATGAAAAACACGAGACCTTTTAGTGAAGCACCCACTTCACAAGGAGCACCTACCCCTAAGTATGAACAACCACCTACTTGTTCTAGATGTTTATCACCCACATAACACCTATGAAATCAATAGCTCCAAAATTTTAATTTTAGATCAATGTAATTGGATAAACATTATTTAAAACCTCTCTTCAACTCATTACACACACTCAAACTTGCTCATACAAGCAATGTATCCAAACAACTTTTTTAGATCTCTATACTCTTCTTCACTCATCCTCAATCTATTCTATACTTTAGTCCATCCACTGAGCACACTCCCTCTAATATATTTCCTTAATCTCTATCTTTTGATCTCTTATGTCATGTCCCCTTCTAGTTGACATCTTTCTGAGCGGATGATTAGCCTATTATGCGACCCTCATAGGCTGATGGGATGGATAGAGGGTCTTGATGGAGATGGGTTGGATTTCATTCAGGCTCTTTTGGACATGAATTAAAGGAGATATTAATATTTGATTAATTTAATCAAATATTAATTATTTGGTCTAATTTTAATTAATTATTAATTGTTAATTATTAATTATTAATTATTTATTATTGGGTCTAATTTTAGGATCCTCATTCTAATTTAAGAATTGGTCTAATTTTAAGACCCTAGTTCTAAATTAAGGAAGCCCTAAGTCTAATTTAAGGGAATATAATTTTAGCAAGCACACCTTTGGAAGGGTATAAGAATCTCTCATGGGAGAGAGTTTGTATTCATGATTGATTATTGATATTGATTCTTGTTAAGAATTCTTCTGTGAAGACTAAGCCAAGGGTTCCAAGATTCCATTTGCATTGAAGAACGTCCACTCTTCATTGTGTGTGATTCAGAGGTTGTGAGAGATCAGCCGATCTATTGCCAATTTGAGAGATAGCTTCATACAGAAGTTATTACAGAGGTTTACTGGTTTGAGAGATAACTTCACACAGAAGTTATCACAGGTATTTACAGGGATTTATTTTATTAAGTTTTTGATTTAGGGTTTTGATTCAGATATTGCACGGATCAAGATCTTCTGTGTTAGAGCCATTCCAAATTTGCAAAAGATCAGGTTTTGAGATGATATTTGTATTCTTTTATTTGTATGACAGAGACTCAATTGTGTAATCGTCTAGAAGAACAAGTGATAAGATCTTTGATTGGCTATTGAGAGATTATATTGTGATTTATTTATTTATTTGGAAATTATTTTTGGCAAAATTTGTATCTTTGTTCAGAGCTTTATTTTTTCTATATTCCCAATTGGTTGGGGATATTACATCTTAATACATCCACATTCAAGTCTAGAAACCATTGCCTTGTTTTCTACTATTTATAGAGTCTTTATAAATATTAGATTCTTATTCAGCCATAAGACTTGACTTAACCCTTAATACATGCTAATACAGAGGTCAAATACATTATCATAGGTTCTCCATAGTATCTATGGGTCACATTTAAGTAGATACACCTTTCAATTAATCTTATGTATCCCTTATAGGTCTCATGGAGACCTATTCACCTATTTAGCACTTCATCAAGTAAAATAAGAACACAAAATCACTTTAAATTACATGGGTTCACTCCATATGATCTATGAGACATCTTTAGGTGAATTCTACCTCTAAAACACTCTTTTGTTAAAGCACAAATTACTCAAACATTCAAATTTTGAGCTTCATAACTTTGACTGTACAAAAACTTAGACCTTCTAACTAGATTTTATGGATGTGCATGAAGTCCTCTACAACTTTAATTTTTAAAACAATATGAAATGCATTTTGGATCAAAATTTATAGCTCAAAAACTAAACACTAGTTTTCTTAGATAAATTTGAAAACTCAAATTTCAACAATCACTATTTAGACACTAAATATCAAGTACCTTAACCTCATTTTATGTTTCTTGGGAACTATATGTTATACATGGATAAGTAAAAGCTATAATCCCCTCTACCTAGTGGACATGTCTATGTTGGCATAATCTTATTCTATAGGTTAAGTTATTACTAGTTATATCTATCATGACCTCTCTATTATGATGAGCTACATATATTACATGTGTCTTGTTAGTTACTCATATATTACATTGTTCTACATGAAAATATTACTTTGCTATGATGTGGCATTGGTACATATGGTTGGTGTAGATTAGTTTCCTTTGTTCTATGCTCTTTTGATGTAATTAATTTATTTCAATGATAGGCTATACATATCTTAATTATTATGTGTGGCCACTTGGCCTTATGTGTGTGACGTATTTATATCCCTTTTTGTTGGAGGTATAATCCATTAGAGGGTGGGTGAACCAGTGATGCAAGATATTTCAAACTTCAATTGTAATGCTTTCAAATTATTAATCAATGACTATAAGCATTCATAAAGCATAAAATATGTTCATAAAAATAAATAAGAAATATGATTCAAGATCACACACATAACACAGCTACATGGGAAACCCTCTTGGGGAATAAAACCCACTCTTAATCCTAAAAACACATAGACTAATTATCCTATAAGATGATAAAAAACATGAGACATTTTAATGAAGCACCCACTTCACAAGGATCACCCACCCTTAAGTATGAACAACCACACACTTGTTCTAGATGTTGAGCAGCCACACAATATCTATTGAATCAATAGCTCCAAAATTTTGATTGTAGATCAATATGATTAGAGAAACAATGTTTAACACCTTTCTTTTAACTCATCACACACACTCAAAATTTCTCATAAGAAATGCATCCAAACACCTCCTTTAGATCTCTATATTTTTATTCACTCATCATCAATCTCTTATATAATTCAATCCATCCACTGGGCACACTCCCTCTTATCTATTTCCATTGTTTCTATTTTTTGCTCTTTCAATACATCCATATTCAAGTCTAGAAACCATTGCCTTAGTTTCCACTATTTATAGTCTTCATAAATATTAGCTTCTTGGTTGGCCATAAGACTTAACCCTTAAGACATCTATCATGATAATACATAACTCAAATACATTGTCATAGGTTGGACATAGTATATATGGGTCGCACATAAGCAGCTACACCTTTCAATAAGGCCTAAGTAGCCCTTATAGGTCTCATGGAGACCTATTCACCCATTTATCGCCTCATCAATCAAAAAAAGAACACAATATCAATTTTAATTACATGGTTCCACTCCATATGATATATGAGACATATTTAGGTGAATTCTACCTCCAAAACACTCTTTTGTTAAAGCACAAATTGCTCAAACATTATTTTTTACACAAGAACACCATGAATGAAATAATAGTCAAATTTTGAGCTTCATAAATTTGACTATACAAAATTTTAGACCTTTTAACTAGATTATATGGATGTGCCATGAAGTCCTCTACAACTTTTATTTTTAATAAAATAAGAAATTCATCCTGGATCAAAAGTTATAGCTCAAAAACTAAGCACTAGTTTTCTTTCATAAATTTGAAAATTCAAATTGTAACAATCACTGTTCAGACACTAAACATCGAGCACCTTAACCTCATCTCATGTTTCTTTGGAACTATGGAAAAATACACATCGTTAATGTCCTCTAAGTAGCTTAATATTTATCTTGTAATGTTCATCATTGATCTTAGATCAGAGCTCCCATGATTGTACCACTTGATAGCTATGCACGCCTTTTAAATATTTAACTCTTTGACTTAATTTGCACCATCAATATTTATCTATATGAACCACTGAAAACCATTTTGATCTTCTATCAACTCAACTAGATAGTGACACTTGTCACTAACACATGCAATATTAGACTCTTTTATAGTTTGACTAAATACACACCATTGGATCAAGATCTAGATGATGAACATTCACCATTAAATCAAATGACTAGTGTCCTCAGACTTTAATATAGTTAAACTTGATGGTCTATGGCCCATCATAGTCTATAAGATCAACTTTGAAGGTTAATAACTTGATATATAAAATACTTCAAGAGTCTAAAATTTTAGGGTAACTTCTTGGCACTATAGACAACATCTCCATAAAATCCTTTAACCTCAATCAACTTTATAAGTGCCTAAATTAAATGCACAAGATTTTTGGTTCAATCATATCTTCATTACATTCAGTGATGGTCTAGCTTTTCTTAAGCTACAAGATTCATATTTCTCTTTCCAAATGATCAAGTGACACATTAAAACTTCACCAAGGCATATATGGATGACTCATAACTTCTTATTTATCCTTATTGACCTGCAAATGTGTCATATATTCTCCAAGATATCAAACACAATTTATTTTTCATTAATTCAAGTGTGTCCCCAGCTTTCTTTAACATTAATTACAACCTAACATCAATGACCATGATCAACACTTGTTTGAAACATTATTAAATTCATTTGCATGTGGCCCTTATCCCTAATTATTGTGACATGTTTTTATCATTTGTATGCAACCCTTGGAATTATGTGTGACATTTTTTATTGTGTTTGAGTGGTGCCATGATCTATATAATTCATTTTTCATGCATATTAATATTTAGACATGGTTAATTTAATAAACCATTTATTACTATATCTATATATATATGACATTTATATGGCTTACGTTCAATATGCTACATACATAGTTTAATCATAATTACATTACAATGATGACATACTCTCCACATGTTGTCATGATTAAACATTATTATATCATTATAACATGATTCTATCATTATCACGTGATACAATTAAATATTATTTTGATATGAGAAAATTTTAGGCTACATTCCTCATCTCAAAATAGGGGCATTAAAGTGGGATTGTATTTAATATTTAAGCCTCCATGAATATAAAAGTAAGATTATATGATAGAATATAGCTTTCAAATATTAAAAGTAATTCAAAAATTATATTCCATGATAGAATACAGGTTTCAAAGATTCAAAGTAATTTATAAATCAGCACATTGATACATATTATGGGGGAATATGACATATATATGCACCCAATTCATAGAAAATCAAGTATCATACAAATTTGGATGCATATGTAAAATAGTTACAAAAACAATAATTACAAGTTTCACATAAAATTACAAAATAACATATGGATTCTTAGTATTCCATATCATTTAAAACAAATTCAAGGAGCATGATGCTTGTTCATGGATATATCTCTTTGTGTGTGTGCGCGTGTGTGTGTGTGTGTGTGAAAGTCAGAAGGTATGATATTAATTCACATGCATAGGCACTATAATATAATTTATAGATTTAATGGAAAATGGTTGTTATTTCACATAAAATCTATTGGAATTATGGTCATGATGATGGTATGAATATTATTCATTCTCTTCCAATAATGAAAATAAAATCTATATTTGTATGTAATATTGTGATTAATTCTATTACAAGGAATGTATGTTTTAGTTTACTGACAATCAACAACCTTGGTATTACTTCCAGTGAATGCATTGCACGGTTCCATATTCTATTATAGGTGATGTATGTTTGAATTTAGTAACACTCAATATAATTGACATACATTGATAACTATTTACAAATACATCAAAATTAGTGAAACCATTTGATGGATATATACAAAATACACTTGGGCATATAGTGCTACCTATTCAAGTTAGTTAAATGACAATGTCTACTCCATTATTAGTATTACCAAACACAAGGTGCTTTGACATGTTATTAGCACACCATAAGATATAAAAGATCCACCCAGTGCCATCTATAGTACATCAATATCTTAGATATATACATTATAATTAGGTGGTTAAAATTTTAAGAATTTGATATGAGTTCCCTCTATAGTCAATGGCATATCTTCCTCCTCCCCCACCATCATTGTAATTCATTATTACACATATTTATGAACATAATGAAAGTTAGTTTTCACTCTTATTTAAGAACATAGTGTAGAGTTAGTTGTTTCACATATGCATAATCCTTATATACAATCAATTTAAAGAAGAGTAATACACCCTCTTAGATTATGAGTTCCACATGAGATGTATTCATAGTTAAAATATATCTTGATCTTCCATAGTGAATCTAAAGGCAATAGCTTAGAAATTTCAATGTGTTCAAAGTGAACATAGGTAGTGAAGCCTTCT
>JARHVA010008718.1:0-167500 GCA_037957365.1 Torreya grandis | reverse complement strand
TATTTACCTTCATGTCCCAATAACGATAGTTGATCTAAATTTGTATATTATATCTTCTCATGCTCATGACTTACCCATTGTAATTCTTATAGAGTTAATCCTAATAAATCATTTTGATTCCATTCCACCATCTTTGGAGGTACTAGTTGATACTCCAATAAAGTCCTTCATTCTCATACCTACACCACTTCAAAATTAGTATAAATCCCATACTATCACTCCTGTTTCATCTCCCATTTATTCACTCATTACTATCACTTCACCACCATTGACCATAAGTTCTCATGTGATCAATCCATCTTCATCCATTCTAAAAACATTACCTCCATCTCTTAGATAATTAGTAATGGTTTAAAAGAGATAATATATTCACAAGGATTGAATTTATAGTATGTAAGAGTGAAAAATCATATGTCTTAAATGGTTATCCAAGATGAAATAGAGGTGAGATTGAAATTTTAGAATGATACTTAGAAGTTTAAGATAATAAAAATAATAAAGTTCACTCAAAATGGTAATCTCACTTTATATGAGAGAGACGAAGAGTTTTTTATCTAATAAAATAAAGATATCAACAAAAATTTTTGCTAGAAACCTTAAATATTCAAGAAATGATGATGAATTATATGAAGATCCAGAATCAACTGTAAGATCTTCTAATAAAATTATATAAAAGGTATTCAAGGGAGTGAAAAATAAATTTATAAGGTTGGAAGAAAAAGAAAAAAATCAAGGTCCCCAATAATATAGTAAACAAGGGTGAGAATTATTTGAGTATGATTTTCTTATTCTAACTGAAATTCATGAAGGTAGGACAAATAATGAACTATTATTAATGAATATTCATACTTATTTGGAATAAATTGTTATGGTTAAGAATAAGGTCAACATAATTTATCATATAGTGAGGAGAGACATACTCTAAAACCTTATATTGATGATAATATTAGACATCAACCTGTGCCAGACATTTATAGCCAATAGATGAACCTATTTGGGAGAGACCTCAATGAATGTGAATGCTATAACAAATTCAGTTAATGGATTTAAGTAAGATATTTTGGAAATTTTCAATGAGGCTAACATGCTTAGATTATTAACCTTAGATATTAGTTTCATAATCCTCATTGAATTTACATGCTTTATTAATATTTGTATAGTTTCATTCAAGAGGAAAATGATATAAGTAAACATGGGAGGTATTCAATAGGTTATTAATTTTGTTACTCATGCAAATAAAAGATGTGAAATCCAAAGCAATCAAGGCTTATCTTAAAGGTCCCCTACATCAACATGCATTTCTCATGGCAAAGACTAAATTTCTCTTCAAGAGGTGAATAATATATATTTCCATTAGTGAAGAAGACTACCAACTATGCATGTAGGCCTACAAAGGCAATCAAATGTCCATGTGATGAATGAGAAAGTGGCAGGTTTGAAGTGGAATTGGAAAGTGAAAGTTATATTTTCATATATTCATTTTAAAAATAAACATATTTTAATTTTTAGAGTTTGATTATGGTTTTAGTTGTTGTAGGTTAAGTTTATGGGTGTGGCAGTGTCCATCCTTTTATTATAAATACATTTATATAAATCTTATTAAGGTTTAATAATTATAAATACTTATCACACTTGTGGAATTTTTATGGATGTTTAGTGAGTTTGTTATGGTTTTACTTTCTCAAAATATAGATTTAATGTTATATATGATTTAACATTACTATGATTACTATATGAGATTTAATTTATTTCATGTGAATTTTTTGACTAAGTGATTAACTAATGTGACCTCCTCTATAACTAGATCTATTTTAATTTAATTATTGTCAATGAATGTGATTTGTTTGTAATTAATTATGGTAAAATATATATAACATCATAATGATGTAAATTATCTTCACAATTAATTATTCTTTAGATTCTCAACTATGTTTGTGAAGGTTTGAGTGAATTATACTCAATAAACATTGGCTTAAGTCATATAGAATATCATAGGGTGTATTATTTAACAAATTTATCTCAATGTGAAAGATTAAATTTATTTTTTCCCCTCTTCATTATATTTCCCTTGAATTTAATTTTATATCAGAGTTTCCTCTCGTAATATAACAATGTTGTTAATACCCATCCATATATTAGTCTAGATAGTGTGTTAAAGGGGACTAACTTCTCCCATGGAAATTATTTCTCAAGTAGGTAATAATTACATTAATTTGATCATGTTATTTCCAAAATTTTGTTATTCACAAAACCATGTACCTATAAATCATGCCCTAGTCACTTTTGTAGTCCTAAAATGAGAAAGTAAAAACCTATCATCCTGCTGGAGTGGGTCAAAAAACCACATTAACAAAACCCAAATAGGTTTTGAAAATTTGAGTATCTAGTGGATCTAGTGTATCTAAGTATCTAGGTAAATTTTTGAATAATATGCTTTATAGATTTTAGATTAAATATGTGTAATGCTTGGGTATAACTAAGTGAAAATTGAATACATAAATATGTATAACGTGTGACATATGCCTTCTATATACCCCCCATATGATAACCTATGTAATTTGATTCATATAATCTATGCCAAAATATCATAATATGTATAAAACATGAACATATTTCATGCATATGCCCCAATTTATGTCAATATATAATATATGAACCAATCTAAGTCAATTTGCATCAATATATGTGCTAAATACTATTTTTATAGTGCCTAAAATTTATGTATCAGTTTGTGCCCAAATTTGAATAGCAATATAAAGATATAACTTGGGAAATTGCGCTAAGATTCCTCTCTTGTAGACATGATGCTAATGTAGGAAGTGGTTACCTTTGGGTGTAGGAATGTCTCACATCTATGAAATTTTCATGTCATATATGTAGTTGTATATCCTACATATCACTCATGTAATCATGAAATGCATTTATGTTTATAAAAAATAATATGAGTATGTAATCCACCACATAATGATAATTGACATCTACTGATTATGTAGAAAACATTTTTAGTTATACATAGGTTTTGGTTGTTATACACACACACACACACACATGTATGTATGTATATGTATATATGTATATATATGTGTATGTATATGTATATGTGTGTGTGTGTGTGTGTGTGTGTGTGTGTGTGTGTGTGTGTGTGTATACATATACATATACATACATATATATAGATATATGTATGTATATATATGTATATGTATATATGTATATATATATATATATATATATGTATGTATGTATATATATATATACATATACATACATATATATAGATATATGTATGTATATATATGTATATGTATATATGTGTATATATATATATATATATATATATATGTATATACACACACACACATATATATACATATGTATATCTTTTATATACATATATATATATAATATTTTTTATGATGTTATTTTTAGAATTTTATGTGTATGAGTGATGCTAACCAGATATTCCATCAATGTGGTGTCCATGTATTAATCCTAGGTCAATCACCGTGAAGTTATCTATCATGGATAAGAGTTGATATCAATATCAATGTTTAAATTAGAGAAATGATCCTGACCTGTAGAATATCCATCATCACCATCATGGTTTCTTTGATCATGTATAGGTGGTGTACTTATATTAGGCATAGTAGTTATTCTTATCTTGATCCAAATAAAGAACCTGTAAAGATATAGTGAACCCTAATAAGTGAGGAATTCATTCCCCAAAAACACCTATATTATGTACAAGACATAAGTGTCAAAACTAGGACAAAAGTGTCAATATTAGTGTCTAGATTTTGATGATAGGGTCTACGCTACTAGAGAGATAATATTTAGAATCTAAAAAATCAAGGTGAAATATTAGACTATACTATCCTACACCTATACTTCTCAAATATACTTAAACACTAGTCAATAATATAAGTATTGTTTCTTATTTGTGTTATAACTATTTGAATATTGTTTGGCTTTGTACTTTCTATATTTAACATAATTACATAATTAATCACTATATTAGAATATTATGAATCTAAATTATTTAAATGGTATACTTTTAGAATAATCTTTTGGAAATATTATTGTCATTGATGTCAAAATGGGGATAGTTAGCACTATAGATGTCATTGATGTCAAGAGAATCAGTCACAGACAAGATTGATGGAGAGAAGAGCACATTTTATAATTGAATAAGTTGCAATACTTTCCTATAAAGTTGTAATGACTTTATAGAAACTATTTATATATGTTTTCAGATAAATTGATAGAATATTCATTATGGTTTTTTCAAGTGCATCTCATATATATGGTTTGTAGGTTTAGATGAAGAGAAATGAGCTCATAAATGATTTATCTTTGCTCTCAGCCATTACAAGGGTTTTTAAATAAAACCCTATGGTTTTTGGTCATGGAATTCATAGGATTTTATATTTTTATATTAACTTGATATAGATAGGAACCAGTCACTTAAGTTGTAACTTAATCCTTCTTCATCATTATAAAACTAGCCCTTTCAACCTAACAATTATTGATTTAGAGAATTGATCAAAGACTTTAATATTCCTAAGTCCTCAACTTAATATTTGTTTGAGTTTGATCGATAGTGAGAACTTAATCTCATGATGAAGATCTAATGATGTGTAAAAATTTCAATGAGTCAAAGAACCTAAGAATGAACACATTGATGACATATATCATAATCACAGAGCTTGAGTAGTAGATCTACAACATGATTCTAAGTCAAATAGTCAATGATCAATGTGAAGGTGGCATGTGTCTCAATAGAGATAAATAATAGTAATGTGCATAATGCATGTAAGGATGCCAAGTGTCACAATCATAGGGATTGACAATGTGTAAAATTCACATGAGGATGCCAGGTGTCACAAGTGTGGGGATTGACAATGTGTAGAAAGCACACAAGAGTGCCAAGTGTCACAAGTGTGGGGACTAACAATAAAGTGTTTAGAAGTAATGCAAGAGTGATAAGTGTCCTAATCTTGGGAGACTAAGATAAATATCAATGGATGTGTTTTAAAGTTGAGGCATTAAAGCTTAGAAGCTCGTAAGGATCTAACATAGTGCATGAGATTGATATAAAAATTACATTTTAAAGTTGGGGCAATTAAATGAGGATCATTAGATCATGGCGTGAAACTTAAGATCAATGGTCTATATTTAAATATTTGTTCATTTCAATGGTCAAGTGATGGAACACTCAGGTAAGATGTATTTTATGACATAGAGAATGATATAGATTATTTTAATCAATCAAAATTATGTAAAATAACATATGTATCAAAACTAAAGCTTGATATATGTTAAATATAGTAAAATATAGAGAATTATGGTGATGGAGTGTGAATTCAAATTGTGATAAACTTGTCATTAAATAAATATGAATTGAGTTCCAAAAATTAGAGTGTGATGTGTTAATGACCAAATGTGAACATAGAGAAGATGTGAGACCTAAAACTAATGTATATATACATCATCTAGGATATGCACTAGGGGTGTACAAAGATTTGAATTGAGATGGAGAGAGGAAGAGAGGAAGAGAGAGAAGAATTGAAGAGCATGAGTAGCTATAGAATAAGTCTGTAATATAGAACTAGATTCATTTTTGAATCAATTTTTTTAATCTAGAGTTATAGCTCCATAATAGATCTGATTGTTAAGTGCCATCAGAAGAGATGAGTTGGTTCTTAGTTATGGAGGTGCTTCCTTAGTGTAAGTTCTCTTAAATCAATTGATTGGTGTCTCTTTAGGGTCAATACCCTTAAACATTATAACTAGTGAGATTTTTATTGTGAGGCTAGATTAGAATAGTAGATTCTAGCTACTATTCTCACTATGGATTTTCCCATACTAGGTTTTACACATACACTAAGTGTTATGTCTATTTTTTTGTGTGTGATCTTTACATATACTTTTTAATTTGCATTAAAAATATTAAAGGAGTAATTTTAATCAATCTACTAACTCACCCCTCGCTCAATAGATAGTTGTGTTCCAAAAATTAGTATCAGAGCCCTAGTTCCTTAGAATAGACATAATAGATCTGATTGTTAAGTGCCATCAGAAGAGATGAGTTGGTTCTCAGTTATGGAGGTGCTTCCTTAGTGTAGGTTCTCTTAAATCAATTGATTGGTGTCTCTTTAGGGTCAATACCATTAAACATTATAACTAGTGAGGTTTTTATTGTGAGGCTAGATTAGAATAGTAGATTCTAGCTACTATTCTCACTATGGATTTTCCCATACTAGGTTTTACACATACACTAAGTGTTATGTCTATTTTTTTGTGTGTGATCTTTACATATACTTTTTAATTTGCATTAAAAATATTAAAGGAGTAATTTTAATCAATCTACTAACTCACCCCTCGCTCAATAGATAGTTGTGTTCCAAAAATTAGTATCAGAGCCCTAGATCTTGGATAGTAAAAAAAAATGGCTAGTCAAAATGGCTCTTCCTCAAACAAATCACCTTTCTTTGATGGATCAAACTATGCATTTTGGAGCATTAGAATGGAAGCATATTTATCTTCACTACGGTTTGATGTATGGATGCATATTGTAAATGGATATACAAATATTGCTACAACTCCTATTGATCATGCTAAAAATAAGGCATATGAGATAAATGTTAAGGCAAAAATGTTATTATTTATTGATTATCTAACTCAGAGTTTGTCAAAGTAGTTCATTTTCCAAATGCACAAGATAGCTAAAACAAGTTAAATAACATCTATGAACGTGATGATAAGGTAAATTAGGCCAAGCTACAAGCATACAAAGTCAATTTTGAGAGTCTTAACATGAATGAAGAAGAGAATATTGTAGACTACCTCCTTAGAGTAGATGAAATAGTTAATACAATCAGAGGCCTTAGAGAAGAGATGAAAGATTTGGTCATTATCAAAAGGGTCCTAAGATCTCTAACATCAAAGTATTATTCTAAAATCTTTGTAATATATGAAGAAAGAGATATGGATAAACTCACTATTGATGAGTTACATGGATCCTTCACAACCTATGAGATCAGAATGGGAGAAGCAGATGCTTTCCAAAGAGAAATTGTATTTAAATCAACCAAAAAAGTAAAAGCAAAAGCACCTAAATCTATATCTAAAAATACTAATGAAGAAAAAACCAAATTTGTTAGAAAATTAAGAAGAGGGTCTGAAAATACAAAGTTAAGTTACCCTTTAAATACTTAAAAAATGATAAGGTAGGATATTTTACTGCTAAATGACCTTATAACAAAAATGATAACTATGAGAAATAAGAGGATATTAAAAAGATGAAACCTCACTACTCCAAGAAGAAGTTCTTTAAAAATAAAAAAGTCTTGTATAAAAAATAAGATAGTGATTCACTAAATGAGTGTGATAGCTCAGATGATGACCATGATTATGACTTTGTGGCTAAGGGAAATGAATCCCTATTAATGACATTAGAATCAACTTCTATAGATCAAGAAAAATAAGTTAAATACTCTAATGAATAAGAGGAAGGAGAAGTGGATCTAGAAGGTGAAATCTTCTATGCTCTAGATGAAATTGAAAAGTTGAGAAAAGAGAACTTGAAGAAGAAGTAGGCACAAAAAGAGATTAAAAAACTATCCAAAAGTCTAGAAAAATATGATCAGATGTTAGTTAACCTAAAGACACAAGTTGAAGAGGCTAAAAAAATAGAATATGTAGTCAAATTTTAACTACAGTCTAAATCTAATGAATACATGAGGTTAGAAGTAAAAATAGTGGATTTGAGAAAAGAACTTGAAAAAGATAAAGAATAATAGACAAAGGTCTGAAGCTAAAATAAATTTTATAAATCCTTGATGAATTGATCAACTCTCAAAATCCATCAAAAGAGAAATCTAGTCTTGGTTTTAAACAAGGGAAAAGTCCCATAATCAATACATCTACAAATTTATATGATAATTTCAAAGCAGAAGGAGAATCAGGACCAAAGAAAGAAAAAAATTGCATGAATGCCTCCAGAGATACAAAGACAAATAGAAGCAATGTTGATGTGAAGAAAGATGAAGGATAAAAGAATCCTGAAGAAAATAAGAAGTATAATGAGTAATCTTTTCAAACTCAGGAAGATGAAAAACACAAAGGTAGATGATGTAGATGGTTACATAAGGGTGTGATGCTTGAAGAATCTAGAGTTAAGAAGACCTCCTCATCCTACATAAATAAATGCTATGACCAAGTATTCCTCATTTATATATGGTTATTTTTATACCTATAATCAATACCTAAAAGGAGAATACACTTTTTGAGAAAAAAATCATTTTCACCCTTGTTAGATACAAATGTAATATGCTATAACTACAATAATTTTGATCACATAGCTAAACAATGTAGAACAAACTTTGTAAGACAAAAAAATACAAAGTGAAAATAAAATCATGCCTCCCAATGTGAACAAAGGTTCACAAGTCTTTGAAAAATGGAAAAATAAGCCAAACAAGAAACCTAAAGATGTGTGGAAAGTAAAAGATCATAAAGTTGCATAATTTATGATTTTTCAAAATGCACTCCATGTCAAGAAACATAATTTGTGGATAATAGATAGTGGTTTCTCAAAACACATGGCTTGTGATAATATCAAGTTCATCAAACTAAATAAATTTATGGAAGGATCTATTAGATTTGGAGATAATACTGTAGTAAAGATATATGGTAAAGGAACCTTGAATATAGATGGAAAAATACCTACACATGATGTCCTTTATGTTGAAGACTTGAAGCATAATCTACTAAGTGTCATTCAAATGTTTGATAATGGATATAAGGTCACATTTAATGTATAAGGATATAAGATAAGGAGATCTATAAGTTTAGTTATAGAAGGAAAAATAATTGAAAGAAATATTTATAATCTTAGTGAAGTGAATGGTAATAACTGCCTAATAAGAAAGATTGATGAGATCTGGTTATGGCATAGAAGAATGGGTCATGTCAACTTTGATAACTTAGTAAAAGTGAGCTCAAATAAGTATGTTAGGCATATTCCTAAGATAACCAAACTTGTAGACACTACTTGCAAAGAATGTTAGTAATGCAAGCAGACAAGGGTTAGATTTAAAACAAAGGAGTATGCAACTACAAAGCCTTTAGAGTTAGTTCATACTGATCTCTGTGGTCTTACTAAGATAAGACGATATAAAGGATAAATATACTTCATGTTGCTAATATAAGATTACTCAATAATGACATGGGTAACCCTTTTGAAGGATAAGTCTTAGGCATTTAAAATATTTAAGATTTGTAGGGCCATGGTAGAGAATGATATTGGATGAAAAATCAAATGCTTAAGATTTGATAGATGTGGTGAATTCACCTCAAATGATTTCATATAATACTATGAGAAGAATGGAATTAAAAGGCATTACTCTACAACAAAGACTCTATAATAGAATGGATTTTTTGAAAGAAAGAATAGAATAGTCAAGGAGATAGCCAAAATAGAGTTAAAAGAGGCCAAGTTACCTGATGGATACTAGAGAGAAATAGTATAAACAACAACAACAACTATATATATATATATATATATATATTAGATAGAGTTTAATTAAGGGTAAATAGTGATAAAACCTATTATGAAGTATGGTATGAAAAACCTACCTCTATTAAGTATTTTAGAGTGTTTGGTAGTAAATACTACATCAAGAGAAAAGAAGATAAGTTGGGAATCTTTGAATCAATATGTGATGAAGGAATATTTCTTGGTTATTCCACCCAAATCAAAGCTAACATATGTTACAACAAAAGGATATAGAATATTGTAAATAGTATCAATGTCAATGTTGATGAAAGATCAAAACATGTTAAACTTGACAGAGACATATGTGAAGAAGAATCAGAGTCTAAAGAGGAAGTAGCTAATGAAGATCTTGAGGAAGTAAATGAAAATCCACCTAGAATATTTGTTTAAAAGGATCATCCTATAGATAAAATCATTGGGAATAAAAATGAAGGAGTTTAGACAAGGATAAGAGTTTAAATGAATAAGGAGTAAGTTTTTCTCTAATATCTAAAATTGAGCCTGAGAATTATGTTGAAGTTAGCAAGGATGAGAATTGGCTAAAATCCAAGGAAGAAGAACTAAACCAAATTGAAAAGAATAAAACTTGGGAATTAGTTCAAGGACCTTCAAATAAGAATGGAATAGGTATAAAGTGGGTCTTTAGAAATAAACTCAATGAGTATGGATTTTTCATAAGAAATAAGGCTAGATTGGTGTGCAAAGGATATGCACAAGTTGAAGGCATAGATTTTGAGGAAACATTTGCTCTAGTTTCTAGATTGGAAGTTGATTTAACTTTTTTGGGAATAATGGAGTTTTATTCCTATTTTTAATAAAGGTCTAGATTAATAAATTAGTAAATAATATTGTAATAATTACATTCTTGATTTATATAATTTATCTATCTTTTTTAACTTTCTAATAATATCAATAAATAAAGAGAAATAA
Source organism: Torreya grandis (assembly GCA_037957365.1). Lineage (NCBI taxonomy): Eukaryota > Viridiplantae > Streptophyta > Pinopsida > Cupressales > Taxaceae > Torreya > Torreya grandis. Next base: position 157,011 of record JARHVA010008718.1, on the reverse strand, counting down.
TGACTTAGCTAGAAATAGGCTAAGATGATTGAAACAAGGTCTAAAACTAGTTGTACAAGACTAAGATAGTGTCATGAATTAGAATCTAAATTTCACTCACTAAAAGGATAGGAGTGTCAAAAACAAGACACTTTAGGTTCTAGTGTTATTATCCACTCCTACCACTATTGTCCAAACTGATCATAGAGACTTGATCTTTCTAGGTTCTTTATGTTGTTGCTATGTGAGCTTACCTATGAAATATTGAGTGTTGAATGTTGATAGAGCTCATTATAGAGATGATTTAATATTAAAACCCTAACCCTCCATCATAATTGATAAAATAGGATTTGAATCACTTGAGAAGGTGGGGTTAGTGTGTCTAATATGAACTAAATGTGTGATCCATACTCTTTATGTGGGCATGTTGCCTACATATCAATACTCTAAAAAGGGATCAAGCTATATGCAGTTCTCCAACATAATGTGATTTATGAAATAGTGTGATGTAGATACAAATATGCCAAATTGAGAGTGTTTGAGGTGTCTAGGGACTAGTATGAGTGTTTTAATATGTTTGTAGCTATGTTGGGTAACTATATGTAGAGAGTAGTGAAGTTTGCCTTAGTAGTTCTTTTGTATTCTTGCTTGCTTTATTATATTTTATCACCTCCCTTTGTAAATGAGCTTTGGATGGGATTTTATAGGGAAAAATTGGTCATGGTTTATATTTGTTCATGTTAGGCTAACATAATGAAGGACATGGATTAGATGAAAATGACTATTTGGGATCAAATTACAAAGGGATAAGAGCATTGAAAATAGGACACCCTAGGGTCTAGTGCTATATTCTAGGTATGACACTCCTATCTTATAGGCTCGCTACCTAGGAAGATAGGATTGGCCTAGGAAAAGTAGCCTGGTTGAGGTAAAATCATCATTTAGAAGGCTATAGATGATTGACAATGAGTAAAAGGTGTCTAAAAGGGTCATAAGAGTATACAAGAAGGACCTATGGATAGGGTGTCACAAGCCACACTCAAACTACCAATTATTACATTTAATATGACTATAGAATCCATAATAATGTTTCTAGCATTCTCTATTTATAATAAATTCAAAGTCTATCAAATAGATGTTAAGTCTACTTTTTTGAATGAGAACCTAGAAAATGAAGTCTACATATAACAAACTGAATGTTTTTAGATATTAGATTAAGAAGATTATGTTTGTAGACTGAAGAAATCTCTATATGGTCTAAAACAAGCACCTAGAGCATGATATTCAAGATTAGACTAGTACTTACAATAATAAGGATTGAATAAAGGTTGTGTAGATAGAAATCTATACTTTAAATTAGAAGGTGAGCATTTGTTAATTATTGTTGTATATATAGATGATATCATTTTTAGTGGTAGCACTAGTGGAATGTGTAAGGAATTTGATACTCAAATTCAAAATAAGTTTGAGATGTCTATTATTCAAGAACTTTCTTTCTTCCTTGGTTTAAAGATAGCACAAACTGATGAAGTGATATTTATATCTAAAACCAAGTATGCTAAGGAAATGCTCAAAATTTTTGGAATGGAATACAACAAACTAGTAAGTACTCCCATGATAAATAGTTGTAAGTTGAGCAAAAAGGATTAGTCCCTTGATGCAAATCAGACTTTGTATAGATCAATGATAGATATCTTGTTATACCTAACTGCATCAAGACTAGATAGCATGCAAGTAGTGTGCATGACTATAAGATTTCAAGTTAATTCTAAAGAATCACATGTAAATGTAGTGAAAATAATCTTTAGATATATCAAAAGTACAATTGATTGTGGCTTATGGTATCCTAAAGATGAATACTTCATTTTGATAGCATATATAGATATTGATTGGATATGAAGTGTGGATGATATAATAAGCACTAGTGGTGGTTATTTTTTCCTTAGAAACTAACTTGTTTCATGGATGAGCAAAAATCAAGAGCTAGTTACTCTTTATACAACATAATCAAAGTGTGTTGCAGCAGTGGCATGTTGTATTCAAGTCTTATGGATGAATCAAACACTTAAAGATATCAAGGTAGAATACAAATCACCTATATCTATTCTTTGTGAAAATTCAAGTGCTTTAACATATCAAATAATCTAGTGATGCACTCCAGAACTAAGCACACATCAATCAAGTATCACTTCTAAAGAGAAAAGGCTAAAGATCAAGAGGTCACAATGGAATATGTGCCAACATAAGATCAAGTTTCAAACATATTCACCAAACCTATTCCCAAGGAAAAATTTGAGTATTTGAGATAGAAATTGGGAGTGGTTACTCCTACATCACATCATTAGATCCTAATAATAGGGAAGAATTCTAGGGGGAGGATCATAAAAACTTTGTTAATCCCTAGAAAAAGAGAGAAAAGGCAAATTAGGTATTCATATTTTTACAAATTTATAATGAGTTGATGCTTGTAGATTCTTGGACAAACTACTTTATCTAATAAAGGAGGATAAAAATTTGGACAAACAGTGAGAAAGTTGGAGTCCCTTTGCCATTGATGTCAAAGGGGGAGAAAAAGTGCAAATGCTCTCCATAAAAGCTTTATGTTTATCAAAGAAGGAGAAAATCATGTGTCCAAGATGTGTTTAGGAAGATGTTCCATTGCCTAAGAGGGATAAATTTTGGTATGAATATATTCAACTCATGTTTAACAGAATCCAATTCAAGTATAGTCAATGCTAGAGAAGGAGCAGAGCATGTATTACAAGATTAGAGCATTTATTTTGCCATCAATGACAAAGGGGGAGATTATTGGCAATATGATTATCATTAATGTCAAAAGAGAGATAGTTCTCACTATGGATGTCATTGATATCAAGAGAATCAATCATAGATAAGATTGATAGAGAGAATAACATGTTTTATAATTACACAAGTTACACTATTATCATATAAAGTTGTCATGATTTTATAGAGATTATTTATAGATGTTTACAGAGAAATTGATAGAATATCCATCATGTATTTTTAAAGTACATCTCATATATATGGTCCATAGGTTCAGATGAAGATAAATGACCCTAGAATATGATTTATCTTTACTCTCATCCATTTTTAGGGTTTATCAATAAAACCCTATGATTTTTGGTCATGGAATTCACATGCTTTTCTATTTTTATATTGACTAGATATAGGTGAGAACCAATCACTTAAGTTATGAATTAAGCCTTCCTCATCATTGTGAAACTGGCCCCTTTGACCTACAAATTATTGAGTTGGATCAATGATAAAAGACTTTAATATTCCTAAGTTCTTGACTTAATATTTATTTGAGTTTGATTAACAGTGAGTGATTAATCACATGATGAAGATTAAATGATGCGTAAAAAAGTCAATAAGTCAAACAACCTTAAAATGAATGCATTGATGACATGTGTCATGATCATGGAGCTTGAGTATTAGATCTATGGTGTAGTTCAAAGTCAAATAGTTAATGATCAATGTGAAGGTGCCAAGTGTCTCAATAACGAGAACTAATAGTAATATGTAGAAGGAAAATGATGATTCCAAATGTCAAAAAGACAAGGACTAAATTTTTTTATAAAGCAGGTAAGGATGCCATGTGTCACAAGCATTAGGGCTGATAATGTATAGAAGGAACATGAGAGTGAAAAGTATCACAAGCATGGGGATTGATAGTAAAATGCTCAAAAGACATGCTAGAGTGACAAGTGTCATAATATTGAGAGACTAAGACAAAGATCAATGGATGCATTTTAAAGTTGAAGCGTCAAAGTTCAGAAACTCATAAGGATCTAATCGCTATATTTTAAAGTTTGGATAATTGAATTAGGATCATTAGATCATGGCATGAAACTTAATTTCAATGGTTTATATTTAAATATTTGGTCATTTTCATGATCAAGCAATCTAACACTCTGGTAAGATACATTTTATGACATAGAGAATGATATAGATTGATGTAATCGATCCAAATTATGTAAAGTGGCATGTGTATCAAAACTAGAGCCTAATATATGCTAAATATAGTAAAATACAATGAATTATGGTAGTGTTTCATGAATTCAAGAAGTGAGAAACTTGTCATTAAATAAATATGAACTAAGTTCCAAAAATTAGAGATTGATGTGTTAACAACCAAGTGTGAACATAGAGAATATGTGAGACCTGGATCTAATGTATACATACATCATTTAGGATATACACTAGGGGTGTATAAAGAGCTTAATTAAGAGGGAAAGAGGAATAGAGGAAGAGAGAGAAGAAGTGTAGAGCATTAGTAGTTACAAAATAGGTCTATAACATAGAACTGGATTCATTTTTGAATCTAATTTCATAATGTAGAGTTGTAACTCCATAATAGATTTGATTGGTAGGTGCCATCTAAAGAGATAATTTGATGCTCAGTTAGGGAGTGCTTCCTTAGAGTAGGTGCTCTTATATCAAGGTATTGGTGTCTCCTTAGGTTCATTTCCATTAAACATTGTAACCAATGATGTTTTAATTATGAGGTTGTATTAGAACAGTAGATTTGAGCAGCTATTCTCATCATGGGTTTTCCCATACTGTGTTTTCCACATATACTGAGTGTTATGTCTATTTATGTTTGTGATCTCTACATATAATTTTTAATTTTCATTAAAATTATTAAAGTAATAATTTTAATCAATCTACTAATTCAACCCCCTCTCAATAGATAGATGTGTTCTAACATAGTCTACTCCTTAGTTGATTAGGTTATTATTTCTTTTTAACTCTTTCCAAAAAGGGTTAAAAACTTGGTGAACCTGACATCTAAGTCTTCTTTAAAAACCATAACTAATTATATGGTTTTCAACCTTCTAGAGTTTTCGATTAAATTAATTATTCATATAGTATTTTTATTAATTTGTATACAACCAAGACATAGCGATAAAAAAGGTGGTGTACTTATTCAACATCTGGAGCTTCATCTTATACCAACTAAAATGTCTCAAGTTAATGCACCATAAAATTCTACCAATAATAAGAGTGTCAATAATGATAATGATCAAAATACTAAAACTTTTCTCATAGAGGATGAATCTAATCATGAAAATAATGAATCACATAAGAATAATGAAAATAAGCAAGTAGATCAAGAGAAATTTAAAGTTATTACAATGTTTCAAGAGTATATTTGTGAAAATCCTAAATATCTCTAGAATATTTTAAATACTATATTTGAAACTAAAAAATATAAAAGCATTAGTGGACAACCATTCGTGTCTATTGATACAAACATTGGGCCTGATACAAACATTAGGGCTAATAGATAAAATATCAAGTATCTATCTTATTATCCCTCCCCTTGAGTAGACCATTGATTCTTACATCTAGTGGTTACACAAGATATGTCTTCAATCCATTATTCCCTAAAGATCAAATAATTCTTTCTGCATCCTCCATGTGAAAATTCAATGTTTAAACTCAAATATTAGTTTTAGTGCCTACATCAACACAAGTAGTGTTTACATCTCATTTGGTGAATTCCCAAATATAAAATAATCCCAATGGGTATACTATGCCAAATTATCACCATGTTATTCAAAATTTAGAAGCTAAGGTTACCAATACTGAGAAAAATGCTTTAAAATATACTCATGATATTGATTCACAAGATGTATTGCATAATCCTATTACACCTAAGATATATTTACACCCTTGACAACCAATTTTATAGGACTCAAGTTTAGACTTTATGATGACAAGGGTGACCCTAGGTAGCATATATGATCTTTCTATGTTGCATGCCTTGATTATGATTCAAAATATAAAAATATGACAAAATTATTTCTAAGAATCGTAAAGGACTATGCCTTGAGATGGTTCCACAATCTACCAATATAATCAGTGGAAAAATTCAAACCTGTAATGAATTAGTTTCTAGCACATTTATCTATCAAAATCACTAAAAAAATTCATATGACCAAATTTCAAAGATCAAGGAAGGAACCAATGAACCATCAATGAATATGTTTTGAGGTAGAAGACAATGTTGGCCAAAATGACAAATCCAATGGAAGATAAAGATATTCAAGATATCTTAAATCAAATTTTACTTGCCCTAGTACGTGAGTCTCTTAAATAAGTTTAAATATTTTTGTCTTATGGCATATTATTCAAGATCAAAAAATGAAACTTATTACCTTAAATAAACTTAAGTATGTAACAAACACACCAAATACATCCAATACCAAGTTTCATATCAAACCAAGTTATAAGTCTAAAACCTCTAGAGGATAAAAATAAACAAAAATAATGGTGAATATAGCGTCACAATGATCTAATTGGCTCATTTTAGCCAATGCACCTAACAGATAATTTAAATGATTATCTAAGTCTCTAGTTTTGATCCTTACGAAGTTAGTAGAGTGTTATCTCATATCTCTCCCTCATCTTTTAGAGGTTAATACAAGTTGACCTCTACCAAAAGGATATGATGAAAATGCTTATTATGACTATCATAAATGTGTCTAACATTATATGAAAAAATGTTACAAGTTAAATAAAATGATACAAGACCTAATTGATAGTGAAAAGATAACATTTGATGCTTTACAAAAGGATTTGTTGACCCTTTAGGTCACCCCATCATATATAAAGCTTATAAGACCCTACATAGAGGGTATTCATACTTGTGTAATATCAGGTCTCATAGGATTAAGATTGAAAATAAATGTTCCCTATGAGTGACCAAGGTTGGAAATTGACACAAATATGCACATCATCCAAGTATCTATGTGTTCATATGAACAAAGCTTTATTGCACACACCACATAGATATTTATGCACCCTTGCGTAAAAATCAAGATTATAGGTGCATGTAGGTCATATGTCTAAGGTTTTAGGACTTTAGATAATTTTCATGGTGAAATGCATATATTATAGGCTATAGTTTTATATTCACACATAATATCCTCATTATTTTTGTGCACTCATCTTCATATGACTTATTATGTTTAAATGGTAGACTCCCATGCCTAGTTAAAGAATTTTGGATCCATGCCTTCATGATTCACATATGGTGACCTATGTTGTGAACTATTTTATTTGTAGGCTCAAAACCCTCTAACATCCCTATGATATTATACTTCATTTCTTGACCTTTCATAGTAATGCCTTGCATGCACCTTTTCACCTAAGATATAGTAATCCAAAGAGTGTGTGGTTAAGGTGTGTAGAGCGTAGGTTAAAATTTATTAGTGTATGCCAAAATTATCCATTTTTTAATATAATATTATTTGGGAAGTTTATTTTTCCCAAATGATAATGTATCTATAGGATCTCCATCACGTAGAATTATTGGTGCACAAATAAAACATGTAGAGTTCCCAGACTTTAGACTTTGTAGGGAAGAGTGTGTAATGCATAGTTTCCAACCTTAAGTGCATGCTCAAGATCTTGATTATTATTATTCACTCCTATATAATATGATATTCATGTATAAATGATGAATTTATATTATTATTTAAATAAATACACACTTGCACTCTCATAATTCACAAGTTGTAATTTGTGTTATGCACCACTTCCTTTAGAGGCCAATAAAATATCTTAGATGCAAGGCATAAGATTACCAAAATGGACTAAGTGTAGAGGGAATAAAAACCTTATAATTTTATAGGAAATTATTCTCTACACCTTATTTTCATGATCATAGTTTCCCTATGTCATTGTGCTATTACTCTTTAGTTCTTGTCTTATTGCACAACCTTTAGTGTGTACTCTTAATATAGAATACAACCAAGTATTAAAGCATGTAGAGGTTGAGGTAAAAAGTGAGTGTGAATTTAAATTAATGAATTAAAGAGTGAAGATATTAATCAAGATACAAAGACTAAAGTAATGACACACACCCTATTTCTACTTAGGCTCTCCAAATGTAAGTACATGACTTAAAAAAAACCCAACAAAGTCCTGAGTGTACATTGTCTAGTGTACATTTGGTTCCAAAGGGAACATCACACATATTTTTGATGAAAATTTAATATGACATGGAAAAATTCAAATGAGTCTACACAAATTTTACGTTAGCAAGTAATCCTATATGGATTGATAGGTGGTGGTGAAGTATAGGTAGTAGTTATGAGTAGTTTGGAATTGAATGAAGCCACATCAATACAAGTTAAAAGTAGAAGTGACTATTATATTGTATAAAATGGCCAAATGAATCCCTTTATTACCTAATCATCCTGAATTACCATACACACACATAGATCTATGATAATCCTTTCAATCACTTCAAAATTCAAAATTTTAGACATAATTTAAGAAACATGGATATTCATGACTTTTGTATGGCTAGTTGGTCTTCTTGATCAACCTAGAGCCCCAAATGCCAGCCTATGAATTCAAGTTTATATATACCACCCAAAGTGGTGAATTTATTGCATAAAAACTTACTCAACCCTATAAAATCCTTTATTTTTATTGTATGGGTAACCCTGTCCTTAGTTTAACAAAGATATACTCATTTGAGTTATAATATTAGCTTAGGCTTTGAAATTTATAAGAATAGAATTATATTCTTCATGCTCTATGTTTATGTGTATAAATAGTTGTTGATCTTTGTTTGTATATGTCATCCATCTCATTTTTATCTTCCTTTCACACTAATACATGGAATCGAAATCCTTTATAGGTCACACATTATGTATAAATGGGTCTGCACATGCATTATATATGAACTATTTATCATCCTTTTTAATGGTGTGTTGCATTCTCATACCTCTATGAAAAACACTTATGCAATAGTGTCTAGATTAAAGACTGTGTGCATTTGTTTCTTTATTTTTATTATTCTATTAAGTGGGTGATATGTTCATTCTATTCTTGGTGCATCACCACTTTTCATTTCAATAAGCCTATTACCTTCCCTCACCGCTTTTCCTTTGTAAATATTAAGTTTATCATTAGCTATAGATTTCATTTATACTCCTTATAGGTCTACACACTAGTCCTAAACTAGGTGTAATTAGATTAGAAGTAAGTCATCCTTCTCTATAGGTTAATCCTAAGGAGTACAAGAGTCTCATGCCTTGGGGGTGATCCCATTATAATTATGAGACACATGATCTTCTATGTGCATTTTTAAGTTTGATTGATTCCATGCCCTACACCCATCACTTATGTGTCCCACACTAAGATCTCATGCTCTACACCCATAATCACTCATCCCCACATAGAAACATATCCATGGGTACCTATTTTAAATGATAATTTTTTTTGGCACACCTAGTGAGACCAACTTTAGAAGTTTGTTGGGAAATTAGTGATATTCTTAACAATTCAAGTGTTGAATACACTTATAGATCACTTTGTGACTCCAAACATAGAATATACTAGTTTAAGCAATCTAATTTCCTAAAAATATGTCTTTTGACCCCCCATTTTTTGAAAATGTTATTTTTATGCCTTCCTATTTCCCATATCAGGCCAAAATTACTCTTGGTTTCACCCAAAATTACCTTAAACTAGAAAAATACTAACCTCCTCATAGTTTTCACCTCCTTCCCACCCTAGTTTATCCCCTGTGGTATCTTACTTATGCTTCCATATAGGTTTAAAAAATCTATGTTACTCCTAATCAACATTATTATCCTCCTAACTAGCCCCAACAAAGCATCAAAGATATCCTAGTGGACTTCACCCAATATATGAGGGAGATTGAAAAAGTACTGAAGTATAGTAGGCAACATGATGAGTTTATTTACCAACCTTACATCCACAAATAAGATATGAAAGGAAAAAGAAGGTATAAATAATAATGATTGGCTAGGTAAATATTAACTAAGGAAGAGTAGATGCATAGACTACTTAAGCAAACATAAGAGATGGAGCCTCAAGCAGTCCCTTCCATCCCTAGTTTTAAAATATCCTCTCTTACAACTACAAACCAACCTATGAAATGGTGTGATTATATATTCAAATTCCTGAGATTTAGGTAGGATGAGTCTTCTATAGCTTTAATGAGGCCTCTAAATTTAAAAATCCCAAGTTTTAGAGGCCCCCTTTCTTTGAGAGAGCCTATACCTATGCAAACTCAACCTATTATCCCTCAAGAACAACCCTTTCAAAATACCATTATTCCTCAAGTGCCTCAAACCCAACCATGGTAACCTTCTTGAAATAATCATCCTGATTTTAGGATGCCCAACCAAGTTAAGGCTACTCTAACCTTACTAGTTGAAACCTCTTGCTATCCCACCATCTCCCCTTTTAAAAGGATAGTTGTATGGATAATAAATGAATATAATTGAGGTGAATAAGAGGATATATAAATTGAGATGATGAGGAGATAATTATTTTTATCCATCTTTCTATTACCAAACTAGAAAAATTAGATCTAGAGCAGTAGGAAGAAAATCATTCTAGTCATCTTGGTTTTGATCTCATGGAGGAAGTGGTCCGTAAGGATGAGGGAATAAATTCCATTCATGATGAATATTTTTAGACACAACATTTTATGTAAATATCTCCCTCCATTAAATAATAAACAAGTTCACTCCCTCCTACTCTAGAGGAAGCAACTAAGGAGGGAGAAGTTTGGACTATCAGCTTATTTGGGGAACTGACACTTTACATGATGAAGGAAGACCTTCAAGATGAAAAACATAGATAATGAGAGATTTTTATTTATTATAAACCATTATCAATATAGATTTCATCCTTGAGGAAGTGGTGTTTCAAGCCTTCCTCATCTAATTGATAAAATGAGACCACCTCTAGGTGTGGGTAGCCTAGTTGATGAGGTGAACCTCTAAATTTGGGGCTAGCTCCCTTGGTGCATAAATTATGGCTCAATTCATAAAAATACTAAATTTATAATGAAAATATATAATAAATTAATAAATAACACCTAATCTAAGGGAGATGCTGCACCAACATGTTTTATATCCAATTTATTTTACATCTTAACAACACTTGTGAACAAGAAAAGGACTAGTGACTAAATAAATCTCTTCAAGAGACTTTTAAGCATCAATATTTCATATTTAAGCTCTATTAAATGGCCAAAACTTGAATATGATGAATGAGAGGTTTGTTTATGACATTATCAATCATATTCTACTCCAAGGACAATTAGTAACACTTCCACACACCATATGACCTATTTAGACAATCTTCTACAAACTAAGCAAGAATAATGCCCTAAAAAATGGAATAATAATTCAATTAAGTTTATTTAAATCCCTTATAGCTATGAAAAATAGTTAAGGATCCATAATTAGTCCACATGGATATTTAGTCAATCCTATCACTCACTTTAACCCTCTCAAGATGTAAATTCACCACCACTGTGATTTAGCCCTTAAGAGTTTATATGAGGGGTGAGAAAGAGGTTGCTAAAATTTCTCATGGAATCATATTGAGATATATATCCCTTAATAAATTTTTAAAATCCATTTTTGGATATATAAATGCATGTCCCTTACTACCATAGGATTTACAACTTTGTTTGATCTTTGAAAACATGTATGTAAGCCTTTAAGGAGGATTGAAGACTCACTGATTGGATCTAGGTCATCATAAAAACTCAAAATATATACAAATCCCAACAAAAAAATTGTTATATTATATCCTAAATATTTTATTCTCTTGAATCCTACCTACAACCTGAATGAAAGTTCCCACTAGACTTTGTAAAACCCTAGAAACATTATTTTGAAAACCTTCAGGTAGGTCTATAGACTCATTGATCTGGTTTAGAATACTTTACTATGAATGATCATTTGATCATTAGGTACACCATCAATTATTTTATAAAACTTTAATTTATATCTAAGAATCCATCATTAAAATTGACAAACTATTGTTGAAAAATTACATGCATTGAAGGCTCCAAAATGCCAATAAACTACTATTTTCAACCTACAAGTGTGATCATATGAAGGTTTTATTAATCCCATAAGCTCACACATGTGAATTGAGTCTTTAATATGGTTTATAATTGTTTTGAATACCTTTTATAAGTCACCCAACTTGCCATTCTTCTCTCATCATGCTTATAAATGGAGAAACTGAAGTAAACCTGAGGCCTACATGGATGGAGAAAACATAGTGACCCCTACACATTCTTAGTGATTATTCATAAAGGAGGGGAAAAAATATGATAAATAATTTAAAAAATGGAAGATAAATAAGGTCCTCTCATCCCAAAATATTAGTTCCTCACTATCTTTCTCCTGCCTGTACTGAATAAAAACCTAATTAGTTTTTTGAGCTGTTAAGGAGGTTGATGGAAAGAAGGGGTCAAATTTTGACATTTTTTTACTTTAAAATCCATCAAAAACATGGATCTTGGTTTTATAGGCATAAATTAATCCATCTATGTGACTTAACATGATATTTCTCTTACAAACCTGTATGGACCATTTGAAAACCTCCACTCTTTGTCATGAAAATTGTCCATTTTGATTGAAAATTGATGGAGATGATATGTCGAGTGCCTCTAAAGTTTATAAATGTCTGTATGGACATGTAATGAAGTTAAAATCACTTTATTATTTTTCACACTTGTAATTTTATTTTAAAACCTTCTTTATAATGTTATCAAATAGATCAATAAAACATATTGAGAGTGCAATGCAAAATTTTAAAGTTGATTTTCCACCTTTCTAGGAGTTGTATGGACTATAGGAGGTGTGTTATGACTTGGAAACCACATGAAATGTCTCAAAATGAACCCATAGAACACTTAACATCCCTAGACCCATTTAACCATGTCAAGAATGATTATATAATCATAAGTTCAAGAATAACATTTACCTTAATTTTATCAAAACCTTAGGCAATGCTAACCAAGGCTTGTAAAGATTATTTTGAGGATAATGAAAAGATATAAGGTAGCCATATAAAATATAAAAGGGACTTATTGGAAATTTTTGAACTATAGGTATTGATATTTGTCTTAGGAGGTCAAATTATCAACATTCTTGGTGAATCATAGGGGTTGACCAGCCTATTAGTCATGAGAGCCAACTATCTTATTCTTTTGGGTACAAGACTCACACATGAAAACATGACTTGAGATTGAAAAAAAACATAGCACCTTGAAATTTTTTAAGGACTTTAAAAACCTCACCACACATAAAAATACAACACACACATAAGAAATAAGCAAACTACAAATGTGTTGATAGACATTTACGGGAAACTAGGAAGTCAAGAAAATAACTATGTACAAGTGGCCTGAATAAGCCTTCCTCCTCTTGGGTCAAAGGGGATTTTATTGGATCCTTCACTCCATGGGATAAGTAATGATATAAGGTAAGAAAACACTTGGACTTTGATCTCATTTTCTTCATCCTTTCTTTGAATTCCACTTGTTAAGCACAAGCTTATACTGAGAGGGGGGGCTGAATCAGTATAAGATATTTTTTTTGTTTTTTAATATTAATATTAAATACAAGACCTAAAATTACTCCACAATTAATATTTTAAAAGCAATCAAATAATATAATATAAAACCACACAATGCAAATAAATATAGATTTGTGTGGAAACCCTTTCAGGAGAAAACCATGGAGAAATTTTCTTAATATAATTTTTAAATATTCGTAGGCACCAACCTACAAGAGACACCAATCCCCAATTAAAATTTGTGGGCACCAACCCATAGGAGTAGCAACCTCTTCCACCAAGCACCAACTCATCTTTAATTCTTAAGAACTAACTCACAAGGGCACCAACCCCTTACAAAATTCTTCTTACCACTGTAGATCTACTGTTAACTCAATGAATGATGGAACCCTTATTTTTTACTTTCTTATCTCAATGATTTTTAATGAATTTTCAGCTCTTCTCCCACACTTCTCTTAGAGTTGAATGATATAAAATATATTTCAATATCTTGTTCTTTTTTTTCATCCACTCATCTATCCTTTTATAGCCTTTGTTACCTTTTCCCAAGAGGGGTGTCCATTCCAAGAGACACCTCTTCACCAAAAGATGTGACCATTGAAATTTCCATTGATATTTTCGTCAATAATTCTGTTAACATTTCCATTGACATTTCCATCAAAATTCGATTAACATCTCCATTCACTTCTGATAATAATTCTATTCACTTCTAACAACACTTCCATTCACTTTTATCAACAATTCCATTCACTTCTGGAAACAATTCCATTCACTTCCAAACACTTCCAACAAAAATTTCATTTGAAATTTCCATTCATATCCATTACAATTCCTTTGACATCAATGATAATTACTCCAACAATGTCCCCCTTTGTCATTGATGGTAACCTTCTAAAAATATCTTCTTTTCTGCAACTCCCCATCTTCTTTTCTACAACTCCCCCTTGTTTTAACTCCCCATAATACCATTTTCCCCCTTTGACATCAATGGTAAAGGGTCATTCAAGGAGCTAAAGAAAAAGTTTATCTCCCCCTTAACCAATGCTTCTCTTTATTTTTAATGAGTAGAATCAAATGATATTCCTCCCAACTTCTGTTATAGGTACTCAAATGTTTCCTTTAGAAGTCGCTTAGTGAATATATCTACCATCTGTTCAGATGTGGAAACATATTCCAATTTTACTTGTTATTCTTCCACCTATTCTCTCAAGAAATAATACTGTATAGGGATATGCTTAATTCTAGAATGCATAACTAGATTCTTTGAAATACATATCATACTAGTATTATCACAGAATATGGATATTGGATGATCATACTCTACTTTGATATATTTCAAGGTTTGTTTCATCCATAAAACTTGTGTATAACATAGCACTACCACTATGTACTCTACTTTTATTATGGATAGAGATATAGAATTCTACTTCTTACTCAACCATGTTACTAGGCTATCTCTAAGAAAGAATGCTCCTCAACTTGTACTTTTTCTATCATCTATACAACCTACGCAATCTAAATCCATGTGCACTACTAATGTGAATTCTTTACCTCTTAGGTACCACAACCCATAATCCAAAGTTCTCTATAAATATCTTAAAATATGTTTCATGGCTTGCACATGTGTTTCTTTTAGAGATGATTGAAATCATGCAACCATACCTACTACTTGCATGATATCTTACCTAGATGCTGTCACATATAGTAAACTCTTAATTATTTATCTATAAAGTGTTTGATCAGTATTCAAAGATTCATAATCTTTGGTCAAATTCTTACTTATAGCCATAGGTTTGCTAATAGGGTCACACTCCTCCATATGGAATTTATTCAACATCTCCTTCACATACCTACTTTGGGATATGAATATTCCTTTGTTGGATTGACATATTTTTAAACCAAGGAAAAATGAAAACTCACCTAACATGGACATCTCAAATTCCTTTTTCATATCTTTGAAAAATCTCTTAGACATTTCCTCATTATCTCTTCCAAATATTATATCATCTACATACACCATAATAATTAATTGGTGATCTCCTTTAGTTTTGGTGTAAAGATTACTATCAACATATCCTCTCTTGAATCTTTGGTCTTCTAGGTATTTATCAAGCCTAACATACCATGCTCTAGGTTCTTGTTTCAATCCATACAAATCCTTCTTCAACTTACATACATAATTTTTATTTTTTGATAAGAGGAATCCCTTTGGCTATTCTATGTAAACTTCCTCTTCTAGATTACCATTTATAAATTCTGATTTAACATCCATTTGATAGACTTTGAAATTTTTGAATACTAAAAATGCATAAAATATTTGAATTGATTCTAATCTAGAAATAAGAGCAAAAGTCTCTTCAAAATCTACACCTTCTACTTGATCATACCCCTTACATACCAACCTTGCCTTGTTTCGAGTGACTTGGCCATTTTCATTCAATTTGTTTCAAAAAACCCACCTAGTGCCAATCACATTCTAATCCATTGGCCTCAGCATAAGTTCCCAAGTATCATTCTTATCAATTTGATCTAACTCTTCTTCCATTACTTTTACCTAATTTTTATCATGACCAACTTTAGAAAAGTTCTTAGGCTTTACCTTGGATAACAAAGAGAATTTACATGCTCATGTATACTTATAATTCTTCTTCTGGTTTGCACCCTAACATGAATGTTTCCAATGATCTAACTTATAGCATGATTCTTCTAAACAAAGTGAGATAGTTATTTGGTGTCTTTCTTTTTAGATTCACTCAAATTTTATACATTTTTTCCTCCCCTTCTTCTTATATAAGATTAGGTATTTCTAGAGGCTCTTTTAAAGGTTCTTTTGCCTTTTAATTCATGATCTCATCTGTTCTAACACTAGTAATCTATACGATAGTTTTTAGCATTTTGTTATAACATCTATAGGATTTTATTTTGATGGAGTAGCCAAGAAAAATTCCTTCATCAACTCTTGAGTCAAAATTTCCCAAGTTTTCTTCATTCTTGTTGATAAAACATTTAATTTCAAAGACTTTGAAATGTTTAACCAAAGCTAGTCTTCCTTTCCACAATTCGTAAGGAGTTTTGTCATTATTAACTTAGATTTTCCCTCTATTTAATATATATATATATATATATATATATATATATATATATATATATATATATATATATATATATATATATATATATATATATATATATATATATATATATAAACTACTTCTCTCTAGAATCTATCTGATAGCTTAGATTCATTCAACATAGTTCTAGCCATCTCTTGAACAGTTCAATTTTTCCTTTCCACCACTCCATTTTGTTGTGGAGTCCTTGCAATTGAGTATTGTCTCTTAATTCCATCATCTTCACAAAATTCAATTAATTTATTTGAAATAAACTCACCTCCTCAATCTGACCTTAGGCATTTTATTTTCAACTCTTTTTCATTTTCTACTATCCCTTGAAAGCTTTAAACTTTTTAAATGCTTATATTTTTTTTAGAAAGGCTACCCACATCATTCTAGTATAATCATCAATGAGAAACATAAATTATCTCTCAACTTGCATGATTTTAGTTTTGGTAGGACCACAAAGATCCATATGAATCATATCTAGTGGTTTGGTGGTCAAATATTCCTTCATTCTAAACCTTGATCTGGTTTACTTCCCAGGTTGGAATTGTTTACATAGAGTGCTTAAAGGTTTTGTTATCTTGGGCATATCTCACACAACCTGTTTGTTGTTTATATTCACAAGATTAAAAAATTTATGTGCCCTAACCTTCTATTCCATATCCAACTCTCTTCAACTTGACTCAAACAACATTTCTCTCCTCTCATTTCTCCAAGCATGTATAAGTTGTTTGTGGTTCTATGAGCATCTGCAACTAATTATCCCATATCTACCTTCATTATTTCACATCCTTCAACATAAAAGTTAAGTATGTATCCTTGATCACACATTTGTATTACACTGAAGAGATTATGTTTAATTATTCAACATATAAAACATTCTCCATTTTTGTTTTACCATTATCAAGACTCAGTGTACCTTTTTTGGCAATTTTTGTTGTAGTGTTATCACCAAATTTCATCATACCTTCATTCACTTTCTTTAATGAGATAAACTTGATTTTTTCTCTAGTCATATGTCTTAAACATCCGCTATCAATGTACCACTGTTTCCCTTCATCTCATGCATGAAATGTCATTTGAACAAGTATGGATTTTTCTTTATCTTGTTTAGCTTCCTCTGACTTTTTTTCAGATCTTCATAGGTTCTTTTTTCTTTTCCTTTATATTTGAACATTTTTTTCTTTGATCATATTTAGAGAATTTAAACCCACTTCTACAAAAATGTGATATGTGTCCATAATTTTTGTAATTATAGCAGATAATAACATCCTCATTATAGTATGATAAGGGAGAAAATGAATTATAGTTTCTATTAAAGACTTTATGAATGCCTTTGCTTATATTCCTTGTTTTATTATCTCTTGCTCTCTTTTTATAGTCTACCTTATTATGAATAAAGTGATTACAATAAAATCAATAACCATGAAAGGAACTTCCAAACATGGTCACATTTGTATAGCTAGGAACATATGGTCTCTTGATGGTGTTTTCTTCCTTCCTGCTTTCATTCTTCATAGGTTCCTTGAGAATTTTTGCATAGCTTTTCATCTTATTAGTACATTATTGTTAATATCCATAGCCAAGACCTAACTTACTGAAAAATGATCTCTGATGGTCTAGGATCTCATCTAAAACCTCAGTGCTCTTTTCAAATTTTAGATTATTTGTATTTTCTCTCTAAGTCCTTTTTCAAAGAAATGATCTCAGTCTCACGCTTCTTATAGTCTTCTTCTTTCATTTGTAGCTAACTTCTCAATTCTTCCTCAACTTGTTTGACTTTTTAGATTTGATTTTTTAGATCAACGATTACCTTGTTTGATTCCTCAAGGACTTGTGATGTCTTCACTTTGAAGTCTCGATTCTCTTCTTCATATTTTTGGAGCTGTAACTTCAGTTTCTAATTCTTCTTCTTAAATGATTTCATTTCTTCCAATGCACAAATAAGTTGTTCAAGGTTCACTTCACCTTCTTCTTCCATGTCTTTATTTTCCTCCAAAATATATTTGCTGGTGGTGGCATTTTCTTCTATACCCATGAATATAATCTCTTCATTATAACTCTCAGCATCACTTTCTTTGTTTTCTTCAGATGAGCTGCTATACCTCTTGGAGTATAGGCTTTTTTTTTGTTTCTCAAATCTTTTCTTGTCTTTGCTTGGCTTGAATCCCATTTTGTACTTTGGTTTGTTTCCCTCATCATCGCTATTTCCTTTATTTGGACATTTGGCTATAAAATGACTAATTTTACCACAATTAAAGCATTTACATGGTAACTTTCCTTTATATTTTCCTTATCATTTATTTATCTTCTAAATGAATAGAGCTTCATTTTCATCTTTTTCACTACTTGAATTTTCACTTGATTCTAGTTTTTTAATCTTTTATTTCTTTGAGACCTTGAATGATGCTTCCTTATTTGACTGTCTCTCAAATTTGGTTCTCATTTCACATGCTATAATAATTGCATGGAGCTCATCCATTTTCATCATGTCTAAATCCTTCATTTCTTCAATGGTAGAGACCTTCACATCAAATCTCAAAGGTAGGGATCTCAGGACTTTTTGAATGATTAAAGATTCTTCAATTTTCTCTCTAAGGTCTCAAATGACATTAATAATCTCATAGACATGAAGAAGATACCCAACAATGTTTTCATCATCATTCATTTTTAAACTTTCAAACTACCTCTAGTGGGTTTGGATTTTTTCTTTTCTCACCTTACTATCACCTTCATAAATAGTGTTGAGTTTATCCCAAATCTCTTTTGTAGATTCACAATGCATAACCTTAACAAACTCATTTTCTAAAAGCATGCATAAGATTGCATTCATAAATTTTTCTTTGTTTTCACTGGCCTTTTTTTTGGTGGCATCTATTATTTTAATTTGTGGCATTTTATATCTTATAACCACTTCTTGCCAAATATTGAAACCTAGGGCCATCAAGTAAGTTTTCATCCTTATGCTCCAAAATGTGTAATTAATTCCATTAAAGAAAGGAGCTTTATTAGTGGAAAAACCATCCAGTACTTGAGATCCTACCATATGTGCTTTCCAAGATCTACCTTCTAGTAGTTGTGCTAACACTGAAGGAATCAGCTCTAATACCAATTGTTAAGCATAATCTTATATTGAGAGGAGAGTGAATCATTATAAGATATTGTTTTTACTTTCAACTATTAATCTTAAATCCAAAACCTCAAATTACTCTGCAATTAATATATTCAAACAATATAATGAAAATAAACATAGATTTGTGTGGAAACCCTTTTGGGATAAAACCATAGATAAATTCTCTTTATATAATTTTCAAATATTCGTAGGCACTAACCTACAAGAGACACCAATCCCCAATTAAAATTTGTAGGCACCAACCCATAGGAGCACCAACCCCTTCCACCAAGCACCAACTCAAATTTAATTCATGAGCACTAACTCACAAGAGCACCAACCCCTTACAAAATTCTTCTTACCACTGTAGATCTTTTGTTAACTCAATAAATGATGGAACCCTTCTTTTCTCTCTTTCTTCTCTCAATGATTTTTAATGCATTATCAACTCTTCTCCCACACTTATCTTAGAATTGAATGATATAAAATATATTTCAAGTACTTGTTCTTTTTTTTATCCACTCATTATTGGAAATATTTTCATTGATGTCAAAGGTCTAGCATTATTGATGATAAAGGCCCCATTACATTTAATGATGTTTGTAATAGTTATATCTTGGCTAATGTGTGTTAATATTTATTTAATATTAATGAATATATTTTTGGTTGCATATAAGACAAAAAAGGTCCCATGGAGAAGTCAAAGAGTCATGGGGTAAAGACAAAAGAAGAATGAGACATATTTTCCCATGAAGAGTCATCTTGGGAAATTTCAAGAGTCACCAAGTGAAGACAAAAGAGGAAGGGTGCAATTTCTCATGAAGGGACACTTTGAGGAATATGACAAGTCACCAAGATAAGGACAAAAGATGAAAGGATGTTTTTGCTTATGAAGGGTCACCACATGACTTTTCAAATGCAAGGATATGAAGGGTCATGCAAGTTTGGTGCCATTTTCCATGAGGATTGAAGGGTCACAAAGGGAGAAGGCCAAAGGTCATTTGGAAAGCTATAAATAAAGGCTTGAGAAGCCATTTGTAATGTGTGAGATAGAGTTTGATTTGATATAGTAATATCTAGCTTAGAAGAGCAATGAGAGATGAGTATGATTTGTATTTTTTATATCTAGATTAGAAGAGCAAAGGTGAGAGAGGAAAGAGATATTGTAATGAACTATCATTTGTTGAGATAACAACATTAAGAGATATTTGTGTAGTATACACAAAGGGGTTGGTTCTCTTATGGGTTGGTGCTCATGAATTATTGTTGTGTTGGTTCTCAATAAAGGGGTTGGTGCTATTATGCATTGGTGCTCATGAATTGTTGTGTTGGTGCACATCAAAGGGGTTCGTGCTCCTGTGGGTTGGTGCTCATGAATTTTTATTGTGTTGGTTCTTAGCAAAGGGGTTGGTGCTCTTGTGGGTTGGTGTTCATGAATAGTTATTGAGTTGGTACTCAGCAAAGTGGTTGGTTCTCCTACAAGTTGGTGCTTGATAATATTGTTGTTTGAGTTGGTGCTCATTCATATACTTGAGATTGTTCTCTATGGTTTTTCCCACATTGGGTTTCCAGATTAAATTTGGTGTCTCTCTCTATCTTGTGTGGTGTTTATTGTTTTAGTTTTATTGCATATCTTGAATGTTTAGTTAAGTGGAATTTGAATAAGGGAAAGTTTTATAAGATATATGATATATTGATTCACCACCCCCCTCTCAGTATATCCCATGCTTAACAATTGGTATCAGAGTAGGTTCCTTTAGAAAGGGTTTAACAGCTTGAAGGTAGATCAAGGAAAGCACAAGATGGCAATGCAACTAAAGAAGGAGAATCAAAAGTTGAAATTTTTGGTTGAATCTCTTAAGGAATAGGTGTGTATTTTGGATTCTGAGTTGGCTATAGAAGTAAAATAAAATAAGATATTTATTCAAGATCTTAAGAATTAGCTAGAGGTTGTAAATTCAAGTTTGAAATCAAGAGAAGAATAGTGTAATTAGTTAAAGGTTGAGTTAGGTTATTTAAAGGATAATCATGAGAAGCTCATAATAAAGGTTGAGAAAGATCATGAAATATTAGTTTAAGGTAAGAAGGATGCAAGTTTTGAAGGAAAATTAAAGAAGCCAATCAAGTAGCCCAATGCTTTTAAGGTTTCAAATTCTTTTCATAGCCATTGTTTTGTTTGTCATCATGTTGGTCATAGGGTAAGAGACTGTATGAGGAGAAGCAATCAGTCAAAGGGAGATCTAAGTCACATTCAAAAAAAAGGTATGAGAAATGTTGTTTGCTTTTGTTTTCATAAGGTTGGCCATATTGCTAAATTATGTCCAAATAAATTAAAGAGATCTTCAAAGTATGTCAAAGGATACAAATCCCCTAAAAACTATGAGAAGATTCAAATTCAAGTTTGGAGACCTAAAATAGTAAAGGTTGATCAGGTTGAGTTTAAGAGTGAGAATAAATTACTTGCTATAGTAGATAAAGAATCAGATAGGAAGGACTGTGAAAAATATCTTGTTACATTTGAGCATGAGCCTTATCAATATAAGATAGTTTCAAGAGTTGAAAAGATGAAAAACATCATAAATGTTGAGGTTAGTAATTCAAATAAGTTAGACATGCTTAAATAGATTCTAAGAGAAAACCATAAGAAGATCAAGGAAGAAATAGAGGAGATGTGGGAATATCCTGAGATTTATTTATAGGACCCTTTGTGTGGGGTGTCTCTTCTAGGCTTCAAGGAGACACTTTTAATAAAAATTGAAGCATGGTGGATGTTATTGGGTCTTGGATATATTGCATGACAAGAAGGTGAGTTGATAGATTAATTTGTATATCTTTAGAAGGAATAGATTTTTGAAGAAAATTATTCATCAGTGTTAAGGTTTGAGGCTATTAGAATGTTTCTTGCATATGCAGTGTTTAAAAGTTTTAAGGTGTTCAGATGGATTTGGTCATAAGAAATTAGAATGTTGAAAAAGAGCTCATAGTTTCATAAATGAGGAAAAGGAAACTCAAGCAGATTCAATCAAGAAGGACTAGAGTTTCAAGGCTCTATTCATTAAGAAGAAGGTTCAACCATGTTCATGGTAGAAGAAACAACTTGAAGATTCTATGATGGTTCAGATAGCTATGCATGTAATAAATGAAGATCATCCATGGTTCATTGATAGTGGATGTTTGAGGCATATGAAAGGAGATAAGAGTAAGTTCATAACTCTAAATAAGATCAATGGTGGCACAGTGAAATTTGAAGATAAAACCACTACTAAGATAGCCAAAAAAGGTACTTTGAGTTTGGATAATTGTAGAACCAAGACTAAGAATGTTTTGTAAGCATAATCTCTTAAGTGTAAGTCTAATATGTGTTTAGGGATACACATTAAAGTTTTATGCAAGAGGTTATGAGATTAGAATAAAATATTCAAATGAGTTGATTATAGATTCTCAAAAGATAGGCAATGATTTATATGTATTATCAGATATCTTCTCAAAGGCACAATCAAAGGACACATTTAAAGATCTGTAAGAGGAGTTGGGAGTAATTTCTATTACTTCCTACCATTTAGATTTAGCATCAATTGAGGGGGATCTAAGTGTTAGCTCCAGGTAGGACATTTGTCATTGATGTCAAAGGGGGAGAATAAAAGGTATAGGTATAGGTGTAGAAATAGGTATAGGGAATAGGTACAAGTTGCTATAGTAAATGGGAGTTACTGTAGGTTTTTTATATGATAGTATGTGTAGGATTCAAGATGTGGTAGTTTCAGGATTGAGGTTGCCATCAATGACAAAGGGGTGGATTGTTGGAAATATTGTCATTGATGTCAAAGGTCTAGCATTATTGGTGATAAAGGTCCCATTAAATTTAATGATGTTTGTAATAGTTATATCTTGGCTAATGTGTGTTAATATTTATTGAATATTAAAAAATATATTTTTGGTTGCATATAAGACAAAAGAAGGGCCCATGGAGAAGTCAAAGAGTCATGGGGTAAAAAAAAGAAGAATGGGATGCACTTTCTTATGAAGAGTCATATTGGGGAATTCTAAGAGTCACCAAGTGAAGACAAAAGAGGAAGGGTGCTATTTCTCATGAAGGGACACTTTGAGGAATATGAAAAGTCACCAAGATAAGGACAAAAGAGGAAAGGACATTTTTTCTTATGAAGGGTCACCACATGACTTTTTAAATGCAAGGATACGAAGGGTCATGAAAGTTTGGCACCATTTTCCATGAGGATTGAAGGGTCGCAAAGGGGGAAGGCCAAAGTTCATTTGGAAAGCTATAAATAAAGGCTTGAGAAGCCATTTGTAATGTGTGAGATAAATTTTGATTTGATATAGTAATATCTAGCTTAGAAGAGAAATTAGAGAGATGAGTATGATTTGTATTTGTTATATCTATCTTAGAAAAACAAAGGTGAGAGACGAAAGAGATATTGTAATGAACTATCATTTGTTGAGATAGCAACATTAAGAGATTGTTGTGTGGTATACACAAAGGGGTTGGTGCTCCTATGGGTTAGTGCTCATGAATTATTGCTATGTTGGTGCTTAGCAAAGGGGTTGGTGCTCCTATGGGTTGGTGCTCGTATGTGTTGGTGATCATGAATTTTTTTGTTTTGGTGCTCAACAAAGGGGTTGGTGCTCATGAATAGTTGCTATGTTGGTGTTTAGCAAAGGGGTTGGTGCTCCTGTAATTTGGTGCTTGTGAATATTTTTGTTTGAGTTGGTGCTCATTCATATACTTTAGATTGTTTTCCATGGTTTTTCCCACATTGGGTTTCAATGTTAAATTTGGTGTCTCTCTCTATCTTGTGTGGTGTTTATTGTTTCAATTTTATTACATATCTTGAGTGTTTGGTTAAGTGTAATTTTATTAAGGGAATGTTTGATAATATATATGATATATTGATTCAACCCCCTCTCCTTATATCCCATGCTTAATACTCATATATCCTTTTATAACCTTTTCTACCTTTTCCCAAGAGGAGCATCCATTCCAAGAGACACCTCTTCACCAAAAGATGTGACCATTGACATTTTTGTTGACAATTATGTTAACATTTTCATCAAAATTTCTATTGAAATTTATATTTACATTTCCATTCACTTCTATCAATAATTCCAATCACTTCTAGAAACATTTTCGTTCACTTCTGGCAACAATTCCATTCACTTCCAGTAACATTTTTTTTCACTTCTGAACACTTCCAAAAATAATTCCATTCACTTCTGAACACTTCCATCAATAATTACATTTGAAATTTCAATTCATATCCTTTACAATTCCTTTGAAATTAATGAAAATTATGCCAATACCATTCCTCTCATCATGCTCTCAAGTGAGGTGATAGTTGCAAACCAATATCCTATACAGATATATTCTTCTTGTACTTAAATTTTCACCTTAGAATCACTTATTTCTTTTATAATGTAGGAGTTTTCCAAGATAGTTACATCTTGGTTGATATGGGAAAAAAATTCAGCCTTTGATTCAATCGGATTCTCAAAATCAATCTTTTTCTCATCTTAGAAGGTACCATATTCATGATTCCTTTATGGACCTTAAAACTGAAACTCCTAAAGATGATCTTAAAGACCTATTGGCTCACTAGGAACCTTTAATTCTTCCTCAAATTCATATTTTTCTTCTTCAAGTACTTGCATATTAATCTTTTCAATCTCCTTCATCATGTTTGAGTATGATTGTTTCATGTCCAATAGGGGTGAATAGGAGTACCGATAGTGATTTCCTAATCATAGCTCCTGGAAATATATTTTTCAAAGCATTCTTGGAACCCACTTGTAATTAAAATATAATCAAGATCTTAAAGTACCATCACATCATCAATGTTCTCTATTAATTTCCCTCTCATATATGAATACTCCAATTTTGCCATCAATTCAAATACTCCTAAGGCTCCAAGTGAGGAGAATGTGTGATGTTGTTGCTAATAGGGAGGTGTAGAATATAAATTTCCTTCATATCCAACCATCACACATCATGAGATAAATGAAAAACAAAGTGAATTACCAACAATAAACTATTCTTACCCTTAGGTGAATACCTTCTGATGAACCTTGGCATGAGATCTTGACTAAAAATCTATAACTAGAGTGTTTGAAGCTCCTTGAGATCATCAAATGCTATAAGTGTATGCTCCAAATTTATCGAATCTTGGTTCCACTGGGCATGCAAAAAAATATTATAAATTTGGATTTCACCCTTGATGTAGTGGTGTTTCAAGCCTACCTCATATAGTTGATATAATGGGATCACTTTCTAGGTGTGGGTAACCTAGTTGGTGAGATGAACTTCTAGTTTTGGAGCTAGCTCTCATGGTGCATCAATTACAGATAAATTCCTAAAATTACTAACTTTTTAATGAAAAGGGATAGGAAATTCATAAAAAAAACATAAGATAAGGGAGGTGATGCACCAACACATTTTATATCTAGTCTATTTAACCTCTCAACAATACTTATGAACAAGACAAGGACTAGTAACGAAACCACTTTCTTCAAAAGACTTCTAAGCAATAATATTTCATATGGAGGATCTAATAGCTAGATTAAACTTGATGATAATGAATGGGAGGTATGTTTATGACACTACTAATTAGATTCTACTCCAAGCATAATCACCAACACTTCCACACACCATGTGACCTATTTAGACAATCTCCTAAGAACTAGGTGAGAATAAGGACCTACAAAGGGGAATAAGACTTCACCACTTCTTAAAATAAAAAAGTATGGAAAAAATTAAGATATGAAGAGAATATAAACTAGTTATTACATTTACTTAAAGGTTTACAAGATATAACTTGGGTAGAGTTTATTCATACCTAGTCAAGGGATCCTTATAGAATGGTATTTTAACCTCTATTTATAAGACAATAAAAGTGGAGTGGAGGATAATTTAAAATATAATTTGTGAATATATTCCATAATTATCCTCATTCACTCCACCATCAGCTACAAGAATCAATAATAACTCCATGATCTCTCCATACATTACCTTGGCTAGTTGGCAGTCTTTAATGAGAGTATGGCATAAGAAATGGTCTAGTGGAGGCTCCTTCAGTTTTAGTTGACCCCATTAAAAGTGTGATCATTAAAAAATGGTAAAATACCTCTCCTTTTGAAAATTAAAAAGGTATAAATATGGTTCATCTTGGCCTACATGAAGCATTAAGTAGCCTACCTCTCTCTTGCATTTCAATAAGTCTTGAAAAACTACCACATCCTCCATAACGGTTATGAAATTTTCATATTCACCTCCATGAAGTAGTTAAAATTATTTTTATGACCCTGAATTTACTCCCTTGATATCCCTTTATGCCAATAAACATCTTCTCTTGTTGACCAAATAAGCTTACTAGGCAACTGGACCTAGTCACTTAGTGTTAGTTGCTTGGATGGCCATGAGACTTTCATAGAATCATAGGAATAATTAAATGAGAATGTTTTAGGTATATAAAATAATAATAATCCATGACTTATTCCTTTCAAATAGTTCACAATTGTAACTCTATCTCATTTAGGTGACTAAGTCACCTTTCACTAGCACTTGTAGATTGGGTCTTTAACCCAGACCTATAAAAGAATTTCTAAGAGGATTTGAGATTATTTTGTGATATAAAAAGTTTTAATATAATTCATACTATCCCAATAAATTATATAAATATGTTCATCAAGTTTTGTACCTTAGATTTGTCACTAAATCTTGTAAAAAATACGGTTTTAATACACTTGTACAATTGTCCATATAAATGAATGTTAGGGTTAGGGCCTTCTCAAAGTTTAAAAGGTTTTATATTTGTCTCCAAAGTAAATTAAAGGTATTTTATTTAAAATATCTCAATATTTCCTCCATCAGGTTCTTTTGTGGGGTTTAGATAGGGTTTAGAGTGGCGTGGCTCCTTAATGGTTATTCATATCCCTAAGGGCTTGAACTACAAAACTAATGCCAATAAATTAAAGTATACTACCTAATTCAACTTACCATAGAAATTTATGACCATATTCATATACTCCCTAGTGTTCTAACGTGAAAAAGTGCCTCTTGGGCTCAAAACCATGCTTAGATGGAGAAACCACAGTAAACTTGAACCTTGCTTAGATGGAGAAAACATAGTGAGTCCTTCAAATTTATAGTGATTATTCATAAAGGATGGGAAATTTTTTTATAAATAATGACATAAAATGGAATAAAACTAATGTCCCCTCATCTTCCCAAAATATTAGGTCCTCAGTTTCTCTCTCTTGTTCATACTAAACATAAACTTGACTGCCTTTTCTAAGTTACCAGGGAGGACAATGGAAAGAAGGGGTCTATTTTTGACCTTTTGGTCATGAAAATACATCCAAAGAATGGATCTATGCCTATTATAATATATTAATCCATGTATGTTCTTGAACATGATCTTGCTCTAACAAACCTATATAGACCACCTAAAAACCACTACTTTCTACCTTGAAAATTATCCATTTTGCTTGGAAATTGATGGGGATGATATGTCAAGTGCCTCTAAAGTTTTTAAATTCCTATATGTACATGTAATTATGTGTAAATCTCTTCATTTTAATTTACACTTGTAATTTTATTGCAAATCCTTCTTTAGAACATTACCAAATAGATCAATAAAACACCTTGAGAATGGAATACAACATTATAAAGTTGATTTTCCACCTTTATAGGAGTTTTATAGACTATAGGAGGTGTGTTATAACTTTTACACCACATTAAATGTCTCAAAATGACCCCCTAGACCACTTAAAACCAATGGACCCACTTGACCATGCTAGAAATGATTATAGAAATATAAGGTCAAGAATAACATTTACCTTAATTTTATCAAAATAATCTTAAATAATGATAACCAAGGATTGTAAAGACCATTTTGAGGACTATGACAAGATCTAAGGTAATCATACAAAAGCTAAAAGGTCCTTAGTATAAATTTTTAAACTACAAGCATTGATATTTGGCCTGGCAGGACAAATTATCAACAAGAACACCCCAATCAACTCAAAAATAGTCCACATATGCTAACAAGTGGTGGTGAGTTGTAAGACTTGTTTGAGATCTTGGTATTAATTTATGTTCCTCTTTAATGGGGATATGGTCTAAGTAAGGTTAGGGGGTGTAGTCTTGACAATCAAGTCAAGAGACAAGAAGGGGGTAGTCTATTAGGTCTACTTTCCCATGGGTCAGGTACTAATTTAATTGATATTTTAAATGTTGGATAACAACTCTTGGATGATTCTAAAAATGCTTTTGTACCCATAAAAGATAATGTAGGCCTATTTTGGTCTCAGCCTCCCATGAAGCAACATCTATCCCATTTTGAGGCCAAACCCAACATGCAATATAAAGATGAGGAGGGGGTTGTAGTGGTAAGTGGAATTCATTTTCACCCTCCAATGAACTTCATAGTGAGTTTCTAAAAGACATATTTTAGTTAGATAAGTCATGGAAAAATAAGAAAATGATTCCATAAATTGACGAGGAAGGACCTAAGTAGGTTTTCATCATTAAGCTCCTCCTCCTAGAAGCTATAAATTTATAATGTTAGCTTAGAAAGTAAATCTTTAACCATCTATGTATTTTACTTAGCAATAAGATTTCACATAGTGAAGGTGACATCAGAGGCTTTCATTTTGACCTGGGAAGAATAAGACCCCTATCATCTATATATATTAGAGTAGCTTTATTTTCCCTAAATGCTTATATGTACATATATATATTCATATGATAGCTTGTTCCCCTTTTCCCTAAGTGCTCTCACACATCTGTTGTTATTTGTTTCCACATTTTGCTATGAGGAATGTCTCAATTCCTCAATCTATTTAGTGGTAGGATAAACATTTATTAGGTACGAAATAACATAGGAGTACACAACATGAAGGTAATAAATGGTTATTATGTATAGGAAGTTGAATCATAATTATTTCACATGCCAAAATTTAACTTCAAATTATATAAGTTTTCAAGCTTAAATGACTCCCTACCCAATGGATCACTTCAAAGGCTACTAGGTTCCCCCTTAACAAGAAATTAACCTATAGAGGTTTCCAAAAGTGTTGACCCTTCAGGTCCCCTAGCCTACGTAGAGGTCATAGGACCTTGCACAGAGGGTATTCATACTTGTATAATATTAGGTTTATCAGAAGTAAGCTTACATGTATATGTTCCTTGAAAGTAACCAAGGTTGGAAATTATTATATATGTGCACATGAGCTAAGTATCTATGAATTCCTATGAATAAATCCTTATTACATTTCTTACACAAATATCTATACACCCTTGTGTAAAACATATGACTATAGGTGTGCATAGGTCATGTGTACAAGGTTCTGGGAATTTAGATAATATGAATAGTGAATTACATAGATTTTAGGATCTAGTCGTGTGACATGTGAGATCCTCATTATTCATACACATTCCTCTTCAAAGGACTTCTTATGTCCAAATGGTAGAATCTCATGCCTAGTTATATATATTTGGATCTATGCCTTCATGATTTGAAAATATGACCTATGTTGCACACCACTTCCTTTATGGGATAAAATCCCTCTAAAATCCCTTTGATATTATAATTTAATGCCTATCCTTAAACAATAATTCCTTTCATTCACCTTTGCACATAATATATATAAGCATCTAAAGAGTACATGAATAAGGTGTGTAGAGCAATGGTTCAAATTTATGAGTGCATGCCAAAAATATCAATTTTTATGCACACTCTTCTTTGGTAAGTTTATTATTCCCAAATTATAAGGTTTCCATAGCCTCTCTATCATATATAATTATTGGTGCACAAGCAAAGCATGTAGAGTTCCTAGACTTTAGTCTAAATAAGGAAAAGTGTGTAGTGCACAATTTCCAACCTTAAGTATATGTCCAAGATTTTTTTTTTCTTGCATGTTCCTATCCATGTGGATCCTCATGTCTAAATGATGAATTTACATGATTAATTATAGAAATTCACACCTATACTCTCATAATTTAAAGGTTATCATCTATGCTATACATCACTTATTTCACAGGCCAATGTAATATCTCAAATACCAGGCACAAGATTACCAAAAAAGACTAAGTAAAGAGGGAATCAAAACCTTAAACTTAATAAATAAATTATTTTATGCACCTCCTTCATAGGATCTTAGTTTTCCTACATCTAGGTGTTATTAGTATTAAATGCTCATCATACTACATAGCCTTTAGTCTGAACTCTTTGCACATAATGTAACCAAGTTTTAAAGCATGTACAAGTTAGGGTATGTAGTGACCACACACTTAAATGTATGAATTCAATAGTGTGAAGATAAATTATGATATAGAGACTAAATTAATGTAATGTACCATATTTCCATGTATTTTCTCTACATGCATTTGCATAACCTACATAAAACCTAAAAAATCCTAAGCATACACTGTTTAGTGTATAAATGGTTCCTATGGGCATAGGGCACAAAGTTTTGTCACATGCACAAGATAACATGGTAGAATTATAAAAATTATATGTAGCTTCTGCATTAGCAAGTAAGTCTAGATGGATTGATTGGTGGAATTCAAATATAGGTAGTAGTTACAAGTAATTGGGTGTTGAATGAAGCTATGCTAGAAAAATATAAAAGTGGAAGCAACTATTAGATGGTAGAGTATGTCCACACACCTCCCTTGAATATCTAAGCATCGTTCATTCCCAAATGCACATGTAGATCCTTTAAACCAATTACATATTAAAACTATTAATTTTTTTTAAGAAACATGGCTCTTAGTGTATTTTGCATGGTGAGTTGTCTTCCTGATCGACCTAGAGATCCAAGTGCCAAACTCTGAATTCAAGTTTCTATCTACCACCCCAAGTGGATAATTTATTTCATAAGAGCTTTATTGACCCCTAAAATACCTAATTTTAATTTTATGAGTATAACTCTCTTTAGTATAAAAAATCTCTACCCATTCAAGTTGTAATATTGGCTTAGGACTTGAAATTAATAAGAACAAAAATACCTTATTCATGCTCTCTAGTTTATGTGTATTAACTATTATTGATATTTGTCTATGGATGTTCATCCTTCTCATTATTATCCTCCTTTTACATCTATACATGGAATAAAAATACTTTTTAGGTTCCACACTATGTATAAAAAGGTCTATGTATGCATTATCTATGAAACATTTGTCATTCGTTTTAATGTTGCATTGTGTTCCCATACCTTCAAGCAAAACACTAGTGCAGTCATTGTTTAATTTAAAGACTATGTGAATTTGGTTCATTATTTTTATTGTATCATTAATTGGGTGAGGTACTCATTCTATTCTTTCTGCATCACCTCTTTCCATTTCAACAAGCCTCTTAACCTCTCTTACCCCTTCTCCTTTATCAAGTTTAGGTATATCATTAGTTTTAGATTTAATTTATTCTCCTTCTAGGTCTACACTCTAGTCCTAAACTAGGTACACTTAGATTAGAAGTAGGTTAGACTTATTTTTAGGTTCATCCCAAGGAGTGTAAGAGTCCCATGCCTTGAGGAAGTTCCCATTATTATGATGAGGCACATGTACTTCTATGCATGTTGATAAGTTAGAATTATTTTGCACCTAGTGCTAAAAACTTTTATGCCTCACACCAAGTGCTCATGCTTTGTACCTATCTTCAATCATCCCCTAACAAAAAGATATCCATGAGTGCATGTTTTGAATGAAAATGGGAGTCATGATCATAACTTGGTGATGATCAAAACTACAATATTTTAAACAATCCATTACAAGATATTTTTAAGAAAGCACTAAAAGTGTAAATGGCATATAATACACATTATCTACCACAACATTATGGACACCTACTATATTGGATTATTAACACACTTATGTGCAAGATATATCCTATGGTTTAGATTATTTCTATTAAATTATATGATAGTGAAATTATGGATGATGACTTAGATCTTCACTCATTGTTTATTAGAGTACATATTGATAATAAACCTATAATAAATGTTATGGTTGATAATGGTTATAGTGAGAATGTATGTATCATGAAATTTCTCACACATTTGGGATTTACACATGATGATTTGGGATATGCACAAGATATTTTTGGTGAGATTTATTTGCCTCTATAGGTTGTTCCCACATATGTGACCACAACATACTCAATTATACAACATATGAGAGTATTTGATATGTTATTGGGATGACCTTGGATTCATAATCTCCATGTAATACCATCTACAATGCATTAATTTTTCAAATATATTCATGCCAACAAGGTAATCATAGTTTCATGGATTTAGTATGAGCCTCCACTACAATAAGAGAAGTTTATTCCAAGATAAATAATTATAAAACATATTAAGGTTAATTATGAGTGAAAGGGTAAATAAATTTCAATCCCATTTTCTAGGAAACTAATACCTGAGAGGTTGTTGCATTAAAGATAAATAGTGGAATCTATAGAGCCTTCATCTAAACCTACATGAACCAACCAATAATTAAGAGGATATCAACATGATATAGAGAGGGTATGTATAACCATAATTATAGTTGCACTAAAGAAATCATAGAGCATAATGGGTTCCATAAACCACTCAACTTATATTACTTCTTCATGACCACATATTATTATGAGACATAGGTAAACTATTACAAATTCTTTATAGATTTAACACATATACATGATCCTTGGAAGGATGACCAATTTTTTATACCCCATCCTAAGTTTATATCACCCTAAGATAATCCTTTATATTGGGTCATCGACTAGCCTTATACTTCTTAAATTTAAAAATGAAAAAAATAAAAAAAATCAAGAAAATACAAAAATATTCAAATAAAGTAAAAATAAAACAATATTTAACATTAAAATTTTTAATAAATTTTGGCATGTGTTTTTTACTTTATTTTATTAGATAACATATCATTTCATTTATATACACACGTTTCATAGGTACTTGAGTGTGATATAGGCATAAACTAGATCCATGATACATGAGCATATATGTTGGACCTTTATTCCACCTGCACGACACACTACTTTATGTGCATCTACTTTTTGGTCAAAATTTATATAGATTACATTTTTTTATGATGACTTGACATTATAATGTTTAGCTTATATACTAACTCTTACAAATATCTATACTTATCCTTACATATTACACATTGTGATATATATGCTATGAGACAAGACATTTTTATAACACATGTATGTGGGTACTATTATGGTACGATTATGATAGTTGATTATATTTCACTTATTCATCTTATCATATGGATTACATGAGTGTAATTCTTATTTTCTACCTTGTCTTGATTATGTAACATTTGAACATGTTACCTATTTATTGGCCATAGTGCCCCTAGTGTTTTTAATTTGGTGTGTAGACATTTGAACATGTATTATACTTTGAGTGTGTATAATTTGAACATGCATCTTGTTTATATTATCCTTAGACCCATTTTATAGGATATTGAGTGATCTTGTGTGTGTGTTTGATTATTTTTTAAGATTTTTCTTATTACTCCTAGACATTTCCATGAGCCATATCATGCATCTTAAAACTTGTTGTGATTAGATACTATGAGATACATTGATAGATCTAGTTAGAAATGATACCACTCTATGATTCTTTACTATATGGTTGATACATATATGTCATGGTTATCTTATGATTTTGAGATAAGGTGACTACTACATCACATTCTCATCACATCAAAAGGGGGTGCATATCAATAGGGTCATGCCATACAGACATGAGTCCACACACATATAGCTAAAAAAATTGGTAGAATTTGATATAGTTTACATTATTTAGATATACACTTGGGTCATAATATTTTACATTTGACACCAATTTTATAAATTTGAGATAATTTTTTTTAGATTTGTGACATATATTATAGAGAAAAGGTTACATTATGAAAAAAAATTAGTTTGAGACAGTATAGAGGTGCATATTTCATGCAAATTCACCAAAACACATATACATAATCAAATTATACACATTCATACACTGACCTTACCAAGATGCATCGATTAAGTTTTATGTATCTATAGAATTTGGATCCATTAAATAGTGTGGTTAAGATTAAACACCCTCAAAGACCTTATAAATACTTCCCTTTTTAGGTTGAGATGGTTACACCATTTGACCTAGGTGAGATTGGCTAGAGTGGCTTGGTTATGTATACACTTGAGTTGTGTAAATGAGATTCAATCATCTTGATGGCCTTTGCACAACTCAACTTTGCACTGGATTGGGGCATGATCACACTAAAATTATCATCTTCACATATCCAATGTTAATTTTTTAAATTGTTCAACAAGGAAGCATTACTAACAAATAAAAATTACCAAGGGGAAACATGGTTGCATCAACACACATGTGTACTCCTTCCTTGTTATCTTTTTTCAAGTATACCAATTATTACATTTTTATATTATATGCACTAATTACACTATTAATTTTTCTTGTTTACAAGTAATAGAAAAAAAATCAAATAGGGCTTAATCAAAAATCATGGTGTGTTTTACACATCATAATAATCATTTCTTTCCTTTAAATCTAGTAATTTCATTCTTATGCATTACTATATTAAAGAGGGTGTAAATATTGATACTAAAATATTATTTTATATGATAAAATAATATTTTACACTTGAAAAATATCATTTGTGTATCAACCCTTTAGTTTAGGTTCTTATCTCGACCAAAATTCTTGCATTCACAATCTCATTATACCTAAATTCTTATCCTATTGTCTAACCCTAATATTTTGATCACCTATATCACCTGTAACCCATTAAAATCTACATAAAACATGATTTATATCCTAATATAGAAGTCACATATCTTCACAAAATAATTATCCTTCAAAAAACTACCATCTGGACTAAGACACCAGCATTGATGCTAGTGTCCCAGGTCAGAAACTAGTGTCTGAACCTTACAATGATCATTTTTTTAATCTTTAGACATGTATGGGTTGACAAATTTATTTTAATTAACCTTCCCATGAGATAATTTTAAAATGTGTTGTATAAATAAATTCAAAAGAATATTCATTATCACGTACAAATCAAGCACACATCTATCTTATACTAAGAAAAAACACCTCTCAATATTGTAAATTTACCCTATTATTACCTATTAATAAATTAGTCATAGGAGTAGTCTTCTTATAGGTCTAAAGGATTAAAAGAGTATTTCATTATTATTATTTATAAATTTAAAATATAGATCACTATATGCACTTGCATATAGCATATTACATAATTGTTCACATATAAGGCCACATAATGTGTATAAATACATCATTCTGAGGCCCTATTTTGAGTATTGGTTAAGGTGGCATTCCCTAATTGTAGGACCTAGGTTTTGAGATACATATTAAAATTTATAACCTTTGCATATGATATGAATAGAGAATTTACAAGGCAATAGTGAACCCTAATAGTTTTAGGTTTTCATTCTATAAAATTACCTATATTTCATATAGGATATAAGCATCAAAACTAGGACATAAGCATTGATGCTAGTGTCCAAATTTTGACTGTAATGTCTAAGGTTTTAAAGAGATAAAATTTAGAATTTGATGAATCGGGGTAAAACACATGACTATATTATCTTACACCTATGAATAAGGAATCCAAAATGGGAGATTAGTATAGTGTTAGTCAATAAAAATCAAATAAAATTAAACATAATAAACACTAACACCTCAAGCCTAGACACTAGGGAGAGCATATGTAACAAGCACACAATTAAAAAACAACTAGAAATAAAAGAAAACTTCCTTTTACTTTCCTTTTATCTCTAAAACCACTTGTTGAATTAGCTTGTTCATCTATGAACTCAAGAAATATTTTTCAATGAAGCTCCATTTATCCACCTCTCCTTGGTACCTTGGTAAAAGTTGGTTGGCTTAGCTTGGCTTGACTTATGAAATTGACATGATAACACTACAATGAATATTTTTGGAGGTATTTTGGAATAATAAAATTATACTAGAGAATATTTTTCATGTATTTGAGCATATTAAATTTAAACCAAGAAAGATTATGGATCAATGGATGAGGCCTTATATTTATAACCGCCAAAGTTAACTCTTACCCAAGTTGAGTCAGGTTAGGATTTAAACATGGAATGAGTTCAAACTAACCCTAAGTGACTTAAAGTTAACTCCAATTGAGTTAAGGAGGGTACATGTAATTATGATTTTCAATTAATAGGCATGTCTCATAAATTTAAATATTTGTTAGATATTTTGTGAATGTTTAATAACTCACAAAAGTAATAATGAAGAGGCTTGATATTTTGAATTTTTGAATTTCCATTTTTAGATATTCATTAATTATAAATTAATTATTTAGCTAAGAATTTAATTTGGTTTAATTATTTTATTCACTTTTATTATTATTTTAACTCTTTTAATAATTATTCAAGTTCCCTACTTAATGGGTCCATAAGCCAAATTATCAAATGTTAAGTTGCAAGTTGACTGGGGATGAATTTGTGAGAGCTTACTATTACATACAAGATGATACCACAAATAGGGATACCTCAACATGATTATAAGAAATAATGAATGATGTACAAATGAAATTTAGATGTTCAATGATTCTTAGGCTTAATTTACATTGTTTGGTGAAAATCAATCTAAAGCTCAATCAAAATCCATTTGTGTCTAGAATGGGGTGTCTAAAACACCTACACTTGTCAGATCTAAATACACATAAACCAATACAATAAGCATTGTTTTTTATGTGTTGGAGCTATCAAAATATTTTTTGGCATTGTAATTTATATATATAGCATACCTTCATAATTTAACACTATGTTAGAATATTGTGAATCTAAATTATTTAATTGGCTTACTTTAGAATAGTCTACTCCTTATTTGAATAGGATATTATTTCCTTTTAACTCTTTATAGAAAGGGTTAAACACTTATCAAATAAATAATATTTTCATTATTATTTAGTGTATTTATAATAGAAGAAAAATAGTCCTATTTTGCATCATTTGACATAGTTGAATCATGTATGGGTGTTCTTAAAAATATTTGAGTTAATAAGGAGATCTAACATGTAGATTTTCGTTGGGGTATTCTTGAGTTGATATATGATATCATAACCTTTTATTGGATTAGTTGGCATCTCAAGACATGGGTGGGATGAGAAGGAACACATTGAATACCTCAGTTTTACCATGCATGATGGGCCACCCTACCTGTTTGAGTTGTAACAACATGGATAATGTAATCCAATATAATCATAAGGAAAATAATGGCTGTGAGATTGTAGTTATCAATACCATGAGATATAGTAGGAAGAGGAAGGAAGGGAGTCATATATGCCCTATGATGTCAAATGATAACTAGAGGCATCTTAGATTGGGTAGTAAGGAATAGGAGATATTAAGGAGGGTCCTAATGATTCCTCATGATTAATTTCAGCCTTAGTTTTATTATAGATAAATTATATCCATTTCATTACATGATTTTGAAATATATTACACATTTTAGGGCAACAACATATAATTATGACTATCATACATTGAATAAGATAATATAAATTATTTATATTCATTATAGCCATGAATTATGAATATGATTAAGGGGAACTTAGAAATTAGACATGAAAATAAAATATGAATACATAAATCTAAAATATCAAGGAAACCTAGGGTTTTGAAAGCTAGGGAATGTTACGTTCACCAATATGCTTTACCTTATTTTGATTTAGTGTGACATAATAAGATAAACAATTAAATTAATTAAAAAATTAAAAGATATGGCAACAATACATATATATTAATATAAAAACATAATGTAGTTAAATTATTTAAATTTAATATTTATGGAAATGATCTAGAAGATAGGGTACTTAGCCTATTTTGGGTCTATGTAGGTTTTTGACTATGTATAGGTGTCAACAAGGCTTTGTAGGGGCTATGTGTTGATTCATATCTAGAAATAGACTATGAAAATAATTAGGACATCTCTAGTACTGCTTGGATGTGTTTTACCCTAATTTGGTTTTACAACACTAATAGGATTAAAACTTGAAATGTAATTTAAATATTAAGAAATGGTGCTCAATCATACATCTAAATGTAAAATATTAAAATTGAATGCAATGATTTGACAAACAACATATGCTAAATATAGTAAGTATGACAAATGGATAAGTAATTCACATTTCTAGTTGATAGGTTGAATGTGACTATATTTTATCAAAAATTAGATTCAAGAATATTTGTGATTCATCTATTTTAGAAATTTTAATTTTCTTTGCATACGGTTAATTATGTCAATTTAGATTAGTATTTCTAGTCGATAGTGACCCATGTAGAAATGAGGGACTATAACCATAAAATCACCTTCACCTATCTCTATATGATTGGTATGTGTGATCCTAATCCATGTTGATGCACAAAACTCTAAAAATTAGCTTTCTTCACCTTAAAACCATAGATGTGCTTGTGAGGGTTAAAAACTTGTAAAAACTATGAAGGTTAAATGTGATAAGATGAACCCAATCACCCCCATTTTATTATTGAATACTACATAAACATATAATACTATGAATATGGAAATCTAACCACATTTAGTTCTTCTACCTAGTGTGATTGTGTAATTATTCTCATTTTCTATATGTATGAAACTAATTATTTGTATTTGATCCTTTATTTTCTACTCTGATTTGGATTTAGTGTACTTTAGACTTGGCTTGTGACTGATCCTAGTGATAGATTCAAAATATGATAAGAATAGGGTATATTTTCTTAATGTGAAAGAATGTATAGATATTTACCAGATAAGTATCAAGTCCTTTTTAAATGAGACCTTAAGTTTTTCATTTATGAGTCCAATTGAGTTATTTATCATGCTAAAAACACACTATTAAAATGGGATAATCCTAATGAAAGGTTTGATTTTAAAAATTAACCATTACTAGAAGAGGGTTAGTTCTAACTAGATTGGGTCAATATTGATTAGTAATACTAATTAAAAAAAAAAAAAAACATTCACCTGTGTGTGTGTAGACTAAATTCAAGGTCTAGAGATGTCTTTTTAGGATACTAATCAATTTTGAAACAAATAAGTAAGTTCCTCTAGGTGTGTAATATTAGAATGAAAGTATTAAACTCATAATATAAAATGTAACTATAAGAGAATGAAAGATTACGACCTTGTTTATGTGTTCAAGTCATGTATGGTAATGGTGTGTCAATATTTTCATTATCAAGTACTTAGTACAAAATTTTAGTATCTATAGATTCCCCAATTTTATTATAATAAAAGAATTTCTAGAGTAACAGGATAACATGTACCTGAATGTGTACAACATACTTTATCTTTGATATGAATATCTAATTATGCAAGTCAATAGCAAAACCTAAAATCATGAGTAATTAATGTCCATATAATTTTAAGCTAAAACTAAAATTTTGAAATTAAATAGAAAGGAAATGGTAGGCCCATGTGTTTATGAAAACTATGTTTCCCTTGCAACTATTATAATAATTATTGTTATAAGATTAATTAGCTTATTTTTGTTTGTGGTTATTGTTGACCATTTTATCCACAATTCAAAATGGGTCAACTCCTTATATCCAAAAACTTATATATGGGTATAATTTTATGTCTTATAGTGTTTCATGCTTCATTTTATGTGATTTAAGGTTATATTATTAGCCTTGGTCATAGTCTGATTAGATCCTTATGTCATCTTGTGTCTTTTAGGGATCATAAATGGGAATTAAATTCAAGTGGTATATTTTTCTAGGAAATAAAAGTGTTAAAAAACTTATTTCAATGTCCAATGTGTTATTATATATCATATATGTTAACTTATAACTAAAAACTTGTAGGTGATAACTGAAAATAAAAAACAACTGCAAAATAAGGAGTTTTACAAGGTGTACAACCTATGAGATAGAATGACACATGGGAGGATTTCTTGGGATTGATATTAAAATCCATAAAACTCAATTACACACTTTAAATTATTTGAAAGTGTCAAAAAATGTCAAAATCTATTTTGCTCTCCTATCATTCCACCATGCACATAAAACTAGTCAACAAGTTTTTGGTTGGTGTGGTAAGTTGGAGAACTTACAGATAAAATGAATTTGGGGGGTGATGGTACAATTTTTTAGATTAAATTTATTTATTTTAGTGTAGATAATGTTTTCCTATTATTTATGAACCATCTCTAACAAGTTGACCATGTTTTTTTGTTCACTATTTCCCATACCCTATAAGTTTTGCTATTGTTTGAACTATTCCATATATCTTACTTCATTAATTTGACTCCAAATTATTTTTAATACCTCCTCTATGTTACCCATTATTTTTTTTAATTTTTTATGAGTATTTGATAGCTCAAACAACTAATATTGTAATAAGGTGTTGATAGTGAGCGTATATATAAATTTCACCATTTAAAGAAGGTCTCCTTATTTAAAATGGATTAAATAAAATGTAACATTATGATTAATTAATTTTAAAGGTCATGGTAACATAATTATTTCAAAAATTTAATCTATAAGATGAGTATCATAGAGCTTGTAGTTTAGTTTCAAACACAGTCAGTTCTCAGCTCATTCTCCATCATAGCCATGATGGGCAAAGGCTTTGAGAAAATTCATTGAAGTATGATGTAAGGTTATAAAAATTTTAATATAATATTTTAAAATTAGGTATTTATTTAAGCCTTTAAATGGTAAATAAGGTGTTATGGTAGTCACACGTAACACTTACACATAGTCTGCCATAAGTGTGCACCTACATGTTCCATGGAGAGAGAGTGTCACATTAGAATGAATTTTTTAATCTTGTATCAAGATCACAAAGGTTAAATAACATATATATATATATATATATATATATAATCATATAGGTAAGGTAAAATACTAATTTATAACTCATTTACCATGCAATTGGTCATTCAATAACCATTACCTTGTCTGCACCATAGATATGCACCTACATGTGCTTGAAAGAGGAAAATCATGTTGAAACAAAGAAAATAAATAATTTTAAGCCATTCCTAGTTTTAAAAATCCATTTTAAGGTATTGAGATATGTTTAAAACTCTTTAAAGGTCAAATATAATGTAAACTATTCATACTGATACTCATTGCCTACACATTAGAGTGTCCACCTATAGGTGGCACTAGAAGAGAGATGGAAAGGTTGATTAGAAGAATTTTGAAATGCTTGGAAGATTTCTTAGGTTTTTGGTAATTGATTGATAACATGAAAAAAATTATTCATACATAGGGTTATCAGGTGAGAGTGAGGATTGCCTTCAAGGATGAAGTGATTGTGTTCAAAGACCACTTCTCTAAAACACAAAAATAGAGGCCTGAGCCATTTTGTTGAGATCATATGATAGGGTTATCAAGAGTCTTAATGATTAAACATGTACTCACATTTTATCACCCACATAGGAGAAGAGATTTAGAAAATTTGGGTGGTGTATTATTAGTGAAAAGAAGTTTTTGAAAGGCTCCAACATTGACATTTATTCACTAAAGTTCATTAGTGTTATGTACAAGTTTTGGACCTCAAAGAGACTCAACTTCCCAAGGTAACAATGCAAAGAACATGTTCATATTTGAATGGTAATATAAAGTGGTAAAGGGAACACTAATGAATTTTAATAATCATAAATTTTAGGGTAATGGTCATATATTCATCCCCAGGTGTATAGTACCCTAGAAGAGGCTATCTACAACCTTCCTATAGATGTTCATAAAGCTCTTAAAACGAACTTTGAGGATACTAAACCTAAAAAAATAAGAAAATTAACAATTTTTTTATATTTAATAATCCAATTTTTTTTCCAAGGGTATATGACATATTTTTTTATGGGAACCAACATCTAAAAGACCATAATTTACTATAACACAATCAACTATAGTTGAATGTTACATAAAAGTGAACTAAGGAGTTGTATTCTAGGGGTTAGCAAGTGAGACATGATATATATGAGTTAAAATATACATATAATGACCCTAATGGAATATAAATAATCATATAAGAATTTAGTTCAAGTTTAAATCATATAAGACCACCTATAGGGGCCCCTCCCAAATAGAAAACATAGTCAATAGTCTAGTCATTTCAAAGAGCAAGGCATGTGTAAGGAAGCATGTAGATAATTAGAGTAATGAATGGAATTGTAACACATTTTTTTAATTTTTTATTATCCTTTGGATACCATCACATAACATAAATAATTTATATAAATGCCTATGTAATGCAATACATAGGTCATAGTTAAGACCCTTCAGATAGTGAACTGAGTATATACGTCCTTTCTAGGTTTGGTGCATTTGAGGGGGCTAATGATATGATCAAGGGACAAATTTTTTTGAATAATGTCTACATTCAATGTATAATATCCTCCAATATTCAGTTTTCACCTATGGTGATAGAGGAAGTACCCTCTATTTTATCTCAAATAGAGAGTACT
Source organism: Torreya grandis (assembly GCA_037957365.1). Classification (NCBI taxonomy): domain Eukaryota; kingdom Viridiplantae; phylum Streptophyta; class Pinopsida; order Cupressales; family Taxaceae; genus Torreya; species Torreya grandis. The sequence goes on along the minus strand of JARHVA010008718.1, from coordinate 113,894 downwards.
CCCATAGCATGCAAATTTGTAGATTTTGAAGAAAAGGGATGATACAAAGGAATAGATACTATTAGAAAACCTCATGGATGTTTTTAAATATATTTCATATGTGGGAAAAATTTATTTTCATGCATAGAGTGTCAAAATTTTAATAGGGTATCCTAAACCCTCAAGAATGCAGACAAGCCTACTAAGCCTAGTTTTAGCCGACAACCGAAATAGGGGGTCAATGTCACTTTCAACCTTAGGTGAAAATTATTAAACTATGTATCATGTTCATATATTAATATGGGATGTGTTTTATCTATTGGTATAGATATAATTTTACAAGAAATCCACTTTTAGCTCAAGGATAACTTAGGTTGATGTAGAATGACACACAAAGCTTGAGAAGCCCATTTAGGAAGCTCATATATTATTTTAGGTTGTGCATGGAGATTAAAGGAGTTTTAAGAAGTTTAAATATGTCCTAAATTTGATTTTATTTAATTTTTATGAAACTCTAATGTCACATCTTTATGAATGAATCTTAAGAGTGAAAAGTGCCTAAACCCCTACAAAACTTTGGATAAAAACAAAATTAGGAAAATAAGGATGGAGGGCTATCTAGATGAGTTTTAATGAACATTAAATTGATTTAACCTTATAGGGAACTCTCCAGATACCTTTCCTATCCACTTGAGGTGCTCCCTACTTGTACAAACAAGAGGCAAATTGGTTTTATTTGAATATTTTGGGTGTTTTACAGGTTCTAAAGACTTTCAAGAGACAAAAAAAACTTTAGGAGAAATATCAAGACTTAATATAACTATATATTATAATTTCATGATTCATGAATACTCTTAATTTTGTCTACCATCACCTTCATCTTAGCCAATTCAAAACTAGTAAAGTGAGAAAGATAGTGAGAAGAGTGAGAACTTCAAGTGGATGGCCTTTTAAGGTCTACCTAAGTATTATAAGGCCAAAGAGGGTATTTAAAAGTGTCATTCACCCATTTTTATGTAATTTTTAATGGAAAATTGAAGCCAAATTTGAGGCTAAGTGTGAGGGGTGAGTGAAATAGGAGTTTCTTTGACTGTAGGTAGTGATGGCTCACTTCCAAAAGAATCTAGATGATTAAGGATGAAACCAATGCATGGTAGAGAATTTATAAAACCCATACCTCTTATTTTTATCATGATATATTTACACAGTTATTTTTGGGATGTTCCAAATGGGCTAAATGATCAAGGCAATTTTCTTATGTAGAATGAGGAGTCTTATGCTATATTTCATAAGTTTCATAACTTGGAGGGCCATTTTTCCTATCAAACCTTATATGGTCTATATCCTACTTAATTATAATACATATTTAAAACCTTATCCTAGAATTTAAAGTTTTATTATGACTCTTGGACTTCTCTTTTCCCACTTCTCTCTCACGTTCTATAAGTAACTACCATTTTGGCCTTTTTAATCTAATACCACACTTGGTATGGCAAATCCCTATTAGTTTCATGTCATATTTTACTTTAAAATAATTAAATAAATCTTATTTTTAGTTTAATAACATATTATTTTAGTGTTAAAAGTGATGAATGGTTAAGATCAATGATTATATCCTTTCTTTTCCTTGTCCTTTCATGTCTTTTACAAAAATATCTCATTCTAATAGGTCATATAGAGTGTAGTCAAGTGTGTTAGGATCCTTTTAAGTGTATTATTTTATTTGGAGTGTGTAATTTTCCCTCTAGTTCATTTTCATTGTGTTTATTCATACATCTTACCTCTATATTGAAACATTCATGTTGGAATCCTTTAGGACTTTGAGACTAGTTTGTATGCTTTGTTTCTTAGTGAATGAAATATGATGGTCATCTGGAAAACATATTGGTGTATCACCCTCTTATATTAGCCTAATTTCATTAAAACTTTAACTCTTTTACCCATGATCAATCATTATTTTAAGTGATAAGCTTTTCAAGATACATTCAAGGAGGTAGCCCTCAAAACTAGAGACTCACATCCACTATAGGTATACCCACATATTTGGAAGTGTTTCCATATTTCCCAAATATGGAAGAGGCTTGAATAACCTATTATAGGGTGAAATATTTGGTGAAAATATTTTTTGGATGCCTGATGGGACCATCATTATCTTCAAGATAACTTTTCAAGGTGAATGTTGGTGTTGACAACATCAGCTACAAATTAGTGTGATACTTATCATTTGGAAACTCCATCAAGGTATATCTAGTTTAAGGCCATTATTTTGTCATAAAATATTATAATAATTAATGTTTCTCACCAATTCATCATTTAGTAGATTGTTCAACCACATTAATCCACTTATTCAACCTTAAATTCCTCTTGAAGTTCAATATCCTCATCCTAATATTCCATTTCAAGACCAAGAAGATTTTTCTATCCAAGGAAGCCAAGAGAGTGAAGAGGTTAAATAAATTGAAGATCTTGAAGAAGACATGGCTAGACTTCATGCTTTCCCTACCTTTAATACTCAAAATATAATTCACTTTCAAGCATATGATGTCATTCCTCCGAACACCACAAAAGGTGTGACCCTACTTAATGGTGAGAGTCATGATACATCTAGTAAACACATTAGGGATATCTCCAACTTTTTTAGCTTTCACAATGCCACTGAAGAGAACATTTACATTAGACTCCTTTTTATGTCCCTTAAATGGAAATCTCTTGATTGGTATAGGACTCTAGAAGGTGGATGCATCACATCATGGGATTATTTTGGAGTGTTGTTGACCTTAAGATTTGGAAATGAGGTAATCATGCCTCTCTCATACATCAGCTCAATGTGATCAAAATAGGATCTAAAGAAATAATGCATGATTTAAATGAGAGATTTCAAAATAATTGGTATATATTTCTTCCTCATATGAGGCCACTTAGTTTTGTGTTACCTACCTACTTGAGAGCCATTGGTACTAAAAATACTATCATGCTTTAATCCATAGGGGGTTCCACCTTTCCCAAAGAATATGAACTTGATACCAAAGCTAGTAATAGTCTCATGCATGTTGGAAGGTTTCCTCCTAAGGTAACAATGCCTCCATACTAATAATCTAGATGTGGCCCAAATTCCTAATACCAACACTAAACCTAAGGATGATCCTAAGAAGGTAGATAATGTCATGAACAAAGATGCAAAAATTCAAATGTTAAGAGCCCAACTTAGGTAAGATAATATGCAACAAGGTGCCTATAAAAATTCACGTCCTTATGAGTAATAATTTGGTGAGAAATATGGAAGATCAAGAGGTAAATTACAACCTAACTCCAATAAGCTTTCCAATGTGTATAATCTTAACTCCACCACCAATGCAAAGGATACAGTACAATTTCATAACAATTTGATAAAAGGATAATATTGGAAATAAGGAAAATTAATGAATGATAATTAAGGTAGAGAGAAATATCTTATTTCTCAAGGAGGATAAAATATACTCCTATCAACCAAAGATGAAGTCATGATGTAAACAAATGAAGGTGGCTAATGATAAGGAGAGATATTCACCAACTTCCTAGTTAAGGACACTTATGTGATCAATAAAAGAACATATATTACATAAAATAAAAGTGCCAAGAAGAATGATATATGATGTGATAATAGCATTCATACAAGATCATCCAATCCTCCTTCAAGTGTGTCAATCATGACTATAAGCATGGAAGCTCAAAAAGCTACTACACCTCCTTCAAGTGAAAATATTGTATGGTTTGCTCAAGGTGTCTCAATTACTCAAGTTTTAAGTGTTTTTTTACCTCAAAGGACTCAATAAAATTGGATTAATAATGCACTAAAAATTTTGGATTCCTTGAAAATTTCTGAAGCATCAATCTCTTTGTGGGATATCCTTCATATGCCTAGATAAAAAGAGTTATTACAAAAGTAATTGTCCACTATTCCTACTAGTCCTTCACCTCCAAGTCAAATTAACAATCAAGTTGTCCTTGAAAATTTACCTGATACTATTATTTAAATATATAATATGGATGAGAAACCTCCACTAGTTTACCTCACTCTCATTATGGGTGACGAGTTGGTACACAATTGTATAGTTGATAGTATAGCTTCTACTTCAATCATGCCCAAAGTTGTAGATGATAACTTGGGAATAAAATATGATCCATATAGGAAATGAGTCCTCTAATTATATTTTAAACCTACTAAGACCATAATACTTATTAAAAACTTAAAGGTTTTCTTACATGATTGTCTTAGTTTTCTTATCTTTCAAGGCATAGTTGTTGTTTATCTCCCCACTCACTTTACAATCTACCTTTTAAGAGACTTTACAACCAAGATAGGTGGTTATATCTTATATAATTGGTCCTTATTGGAATTTATGACAAGGTATGGGACCAAAGTGATAATTAGGACACACCCTCTTGTAAGGTTTCATATTGAGCCTTACATTGAAACAATTTCTAATTTTAGTTGTGTTATCGATAAGGAAAAATATTATATTGTGGATGATGGTATTTATTCCAAGCTTGAAGGTATTTTATATTATGATGTGTCTTTATTAATATGTTATTAACACTTATGATTATGATCCTTATTATTTCATGGAGGAAAATTATTTAGGAGTGTATTTTATACATGAACAAAGAGTATCAACACCTCTACTTGTCAAGGAATAAGGTAAGGATTATGAGATATGGAAAACGTTTTTGATGGTTCAAGAAGTAAAATTGGTGTATGAACTAGTGTCATGTTGGTCTCTCCATCTAAAAAATAATACTATGCTTCATATAGGTTCTTATTCAATTGTACTTATAATGTGGCTAAGTATGAAGGTTTGATTCATGGAGTTCAATGGGTGAGGAGAAAAGGAATAAGGAACTTGAAAGTATATGGAGATAGTAAATAGGTTGTGAATAAAGTTAGGAATGGGATTTATTACAAGAACCATTTTCTCAATTTATACAGGCATATGATATTGGATTTTCTTTAATATTTCAATGCATTTAATATCCAATCAATTTCAAGAGAGTAGAATAATCATGTTGATAGGCTAGCTGCCATAGGAACTCAATTTGATTCTCCAACTACCATAAAAGAGGAGGGAAAGAAATATCATATTAAGATATTTTTTATACATTACATACCTGATAATGAGGTACATTTTCAAGTGGTTGATAGTGACAAATAGATTTCTACTTCTTGTAAAATGAGGTTGAGTTTTCCTCAATAAATTAAAAAAGACTTCAAGAACAATTTGATGATCAAATTTTGTAGCTAAGAACAAAAAAGATACCTAAGGGATTGGTGACCTTATAAATTATATTCAATTAATATGATTAAAATAATCATTAAAATTTGAGTATATCTATAAAATAAGAGAACTATAAAAGAGTCTTGATCTTTAAGGATGAACTTCTCAAACTAGGCAAGGTATGTTCTACATTGGAGAAGCAAACACTCATTGATTTATGTAGATATTTTCATGAAATATTTTATTGGGATTATAAGGACATAAAATTATTTTATCCTAGCCTAACACACCATACTATTAATTTGGAACATAGAGTTAAATTGATTAGGCAAAAATAAATGCCCATCAACCCCAAGGTTGAACAACTCATGAGGTTAGAGCTTACCAAACTCCTTGAATCTGAAATTATCTTTCCTATCAAACATTCAACATAAGTAGATAACATTGAACATATTATAAATACTAATGGAGAGATAATACTTCATGTGAATTTTATATATATTAATAAAGTGTCACTCAAAGATCACTATTTTTTACCCTCAATGGAGTAGATTTTGAAAATGGTTTTAGGTTCTCAAATTTTTTTCTATTCTAGATGGATATTCAAGTTAAAATAAGATTCTAGTCAGTGAGGATGATTAGTTTAAGACAAAATTCACCACTAAATGGGGTAATTTTTCTTATAGGAAGATGCCCTTTGGTTTGTCAAATGTTGGTGCCATATTTGAAAGAGTAATGAACATGGCCTTCAAAGGTTTGATTAATGAGATGTTGGTTTATCTAGATGATATAATAGTGTTTTCTAATGATGCTAATGAATATATGTAACACTTGAGGTAAGTTTTTGAAATATTTAGGTAATATGTAGTATCCTTTAATCCATAAAAATGCATCTTTGCTATCCATGAAGACAATATCTTGGGACATATTATTTCCAAAGATGGTTTGAATATTAATCCTGAAAGGATAGAGGTTGTTTTAGGCCTATAATTTCCCTTGCATAAGAAAGGTCTCCAGATTTTTTAAGGAAAGTTAAATTTTGTAAGGAAGTTCATACCTAGTTTCTAATCTTTGGTGAAACCTATCATAACCATTCTCAAGAATAACCATGTATTTTCTTAGACCAAAGAGGGTAAGAGCAGTTTTGAAGCAATTAATAAATCAATTAAACAAGATCTTAATCTTGTGAATCTTGATTTTACTAAATAATTCCTGTTATATTCATTTTATAACCTTCATACTATGTCATCCATGTTGATGCAAAATAATGATGAGAGTGTGAAGCATCCAAATGTATTCTTTAGTCAAGATTTAAAAGATTATGAAGTTAAGTATACATTTGTGTAGAAAAAAGTCCTTGTTATTGTAAGGGGACTAAATAAGTTTATGCATATGGTTTCAAACAATAGGATTCATGTGATGGTCTCTCATATTATTACCAAAGAGTTTCTCTTGAGTAAATATCTTAGTGAAAAAGGGTAGAGTGGATCACTAAGGTAATGGAATATGATGTTGATATGAAGGTGACAATGTTGATAAGAGGTAAAGACGTTTGTGAATGTGTAGATTCAGATCTTCATGAGTCAAAATAAGATGCTCTAGTCAATCATGATTGTTCCCAACCAGCTAATTCCTTGTCTCTACAAAGTTGTACATAAGATGTTATCAAATTTCTTCAAAGTGGTGATTATATTAATGGTATGAGTAGATCACAAAGGAGATATTTTAGATTGCAATTTATTCCCTTTTGTTTTTTGGATGGTGTGATTTTTATAAGATACATTAATGGTGTGTTATTGAGATGAATTGATAATGATTATTTTGGGGTGTTTTATGAGAAGTTTCATGATGGTAGATCAAGAGGTCATTTCTCTCCAAGAACCATAGCTATCAAGATCATGAGGACAAGTTTTTATTGGCATAGCCTCTTTAAAGAATTTAATTCTAGTTGAGAAGGTGTGTACAACATGCTTTATTTATATCAAAATAATATCTTTCAACTCTTATTTTGAAGCCTATCTAAGTAGATCAACCTTTCATGTAATGGGGTCTTGATTTAATTGACATGATAAACCCCCATCAAGTGATGATCATAAATGGATACTCACAACAAATGGATATTTTACAAGGTGGGTTGAGGTAGTAACACTAAATGAATCTAGTGAGAATGATATCTTGGAGTTCTATGAGGGCATCATAACACGGTTTGGCATTCCTATTATTATTTTGATAATATTCTTGATTTTATGGGTGTTAAGCTAGCTGATTCGGAAAATAGTAATGGAATATTCTTGAGTAATTCATCCAAATATTATCTTCAAGGTAATGGTTTGGCGAATTTTACTAATAAGGATCTGATCAAAATCATCAAGAATACTTTAGAAGATAATCAAAGAGCTTGGCACACTAAATTGAAGATAACTCTATGAGTTGATAAGATAACTCCCAAGAGGTTAGTAGGGAATTCTCATTTTAGGCTTGTCTATATAAGGGAGGCTAAGATGTATATATCTCAAGAGCCACTTTCCTTGGAGTTGACATATCAATTAGAATTACTTTAGAATACTCTAATGGAGGTAAGGTTGGTAGAATTAATGAAGCTATAAGAGGCTAGAGATAAAGCTCATCAAGCTATGGAACATCACTAAATACTAATCAATAGGTATTTTAACAAGAAATAAAATCCAATAACATTATAAGAAGGTGATATAGTGTTTAAATGAGATGAAGATAGAACAAAACCAAGGAGACATATAAAATTTAACACTCTATGGAGTGGATCATGTGTCATCATCAAGTGAAAAACAAGAAATTCTTTAAAATTAGGAAGGATGAATGGATAAGATCTGACTATAATTTTGAATTTTATACATTTGAATCCTTTATACTAAGGAATTGAAGGTTAGTCTTTTAAATAATAGGTTAGGTGTGTGTTTCCTTCATTATGTTGTGTTCCCTAAGTGTTCTAGTTGAATACATGTGTGTCTTGTTTTGTGTGTATTTACTTGAGTTTAGTGCATTTTAAAAGTCAGTATTTGTTTAAAATTGATGTATAAGTGACTCCATTACCTAATTAATAGGATTAGGCTACTGGTCATGGCATAACAAGCATGCCACCCTTGGAAAATCATAAATAATGTTGACCATTTTGAACACAATTTAAAATGGGTCAACCCCTATAGCCAAAAACTTGTATAAGAGTATAACTTAATGCCTTAGGGATTTTCATGCTTCATTTTATGTGATTTAACATTATATTAGCCTTGGACATAGTCTAATTAGATCCTTATGTCATCTTGTGTCCTTTGGGTCATAAATGGGCATTAAATGCAAGTGGTATAGTTTTATAGGTAAGATAAGTGTTCCAAAACTTATTCCAATGTAAAAAATTTAGTCTCTATCAGATATCTTAGTTTCTAATTGAAAACTTGTAGGTGATAACTAAAAATCAATAAAATAACTACAAAATAAAGATTTTCAAAAGGTGTATAACCTATGAGAGAGAATAACACATGGGAATATATTTTGGGATGTATATTAAACTACATTGGATTAAATTAAATTATTTAAATTATTTTAAATTTCCAAAAATGTCAAAAACCATTTTGCTCTCCTACTGCTCTACCATGCACATGAAACTAGTCAATTTTTTTTGGTTAGCGTGACCAGTTGGAGAACTTATAGATCAAATTACTTTGTGGGGTGATGAATTTTTTAAAAAATTTAATTTCATGCTTGAAGTGTATATAATTTTTTCCTATTATTTATAAACCATCTCTAACAATTTGACTATGTTTTTTTTGTTTACTATTTCCCATACCCTATAGGTTTTACCCTTGTTTGAAATATTCCAAACATCTCAATTGGTGAATTTTCCTCTATATGATTTTCAATACCTCTTATAATTTTCCCCATGATTGGTTTCATATTTTCAAAGGATTTGATAGCTCAAACAACTCATATTGCAAGAAGGTGTTGATAATGATCTTACATTCAAATTTCACCATTTGTAGAAGTTATCCTTATCTTTAATTGCTTCAATCCAATGTAACATTATTTTTAATTAATTTTAAATTTAATTGAAACATCATTATTTCAATATTCAATCTCCAAGATGAGTATCATAGAGGTTGAAGTTCAGTGTCAAACACAATCAGTTTCTAATTCATTCTCCCTCACAACCATGATGGGTAAAGGCTTTGAGAGCATTAGTTGAAGTATTATGGAAGGTTATAAACTATTTAATATCCTCTTATAACATGAGGTTTTTATTTAATCGTTTAAATGGTAAAGAAGGTGTTATGGAAGTCACATGCAACACTTACACATAATCTACAATGAGTGTGCACCTACAGGTGCTATGAAGAAAGAGTGGCATGTTAGAATGAAGTTGTTTTAACTGATATCAATATCAGAAAGTTTTAATAAGATCTATATAATCATATGGATAAGGTAAAATACTGATTTATAGCTTATGTACCATGCAATTGGTCACTCAATAACTATTGCTTGGTCTGCACCATAGATATGAACATATAGGTGCTTCAAAGAAGAAAATCATGTTAAAATAAATAAAATATATCATTTTAATCCACTAATGGTTTTAAAAATACATTTGGAGGTATTTAAATAGGTCTAAAACTCATTAAAGGTCAAATACAATGCACACTATTTATATTAATACTCACTGCCTACACACTAGAATGTCCACCTACAGGTGGCACTAGTAGAGAGTTGGAAAGGTTGATTAGAATAAATTTGACATTCTTGAAAGCTTTCTTGGTGTTTTTGGAATTTATTTATAACATTAAAAATGTTCTTAAGCCATAGTGTTGGTAGGGGATAGTTAGGATTTCCTTCAAGGATGAGTGACTGTGTTCAGGGACCACTTCTCTAAAAGAAAAAATAGAGGATTGAGCCATTTTGTTCATATCATATGACAAGGTTATCAAGAGTATTGATGCTTCCAAATATACTCAGTTTGTATCCCAAAAATAGGAGATATTTTAAAATTTTTTTAGGTGTATGATTAGTGAAAAGAAGTTTTTGAAAGGCTCCAACATTGACATTTGTTCAGTAAAGTTCATTAGTGTTATCTACAAATTTTGGACCTCAAAGAGACTCTCCACTCCCCAAAGTGACAATGCAAGGCACATGTTCATGTTTGAATGGTCCTATAAGGTGTGAAATGTCACACTAATTACTTGGAAGAATCCTAAAATTTAGGGTAATGGCCATCTCTTCATTTATATGTGTATAGTACCCTAGAAGAAGCTATTTATAGCCCACCTGTAGATGTTCATAAAGCTCTTAAAATAAACTTTAAGGATACTAAGCCTATAGACATGATAAAATTAACCTAAAATAAATATTCCCAAATATTTTTCAAAGGTATATGCCATATTTTTTAAGGGTAACCAACATCTACAAGACCACATGTTACTAAAACATACTCAACTATAGTAGACTATAACATAACAATAAACTAAGGAGATATATTCTTGGGGTTAACATAGTGATAAATGATATAGATGAGTTAAAATTTAAATATAATGACCTTAAGTGACTCTAAATAATCATATAATCATTTTAATCTATATTAAATCATATAATACCAACTACAGGGGCTCTTCCCAAATAAAAAACATAGTCAACAGTCTAGTCATTTCAAAGCGCAAGGCATATGTGAGGAAGCATGTAGAGAATTAGAGAAATTAATGGACTTGGAAATTTTTTTAAAGGTTTTATAATCCTTTGGATAAATTCACTTAACACAAATAATGAAGATAAAATCCTATGCAATGTAATACATAATTCACAGTTAAGACCCTACATGCAATCAACTGAGTCCATAAGTCCTTTATGGGTTTTGGTGCATTTGAGATGGATAATAATATGATCAAGGAATTTTTTTTTTTTAATAATGTCTCCATAAATTTTATAATCTACTCAAATATATATTTTTCCTTATGTAAATAGGGTGAGTACCCTTTATTTTGTCTTAGACAGAGGGTACTCCTTTAGCGTGCAAATTGGCAGATTTTAAAGAAAATGGATGATGAGAAGGACTATATACTATTATAAACCCTCATGGAGGTTTGGAAATATGTTTAATATTTATACCAACATGTATTATCATTCAAAATGGAAATAATCTCAATAGGGTATCCTTAACCCTCAAGAATGTAGACAAGCCTGTTAGGCCTGGTTTAAGCCTAAAACCCAAATATGGGGTCCATGTCACTTTAAACCTTAGGTGAACATTATAAAACTATTTATAATATTCATAGAGTAATATTGGATGTGTTTTATCTATTTTTACATATAAAAGTTCACAAGAAAGCCACTTTTGGCTCAAGGACAACTTAGTCCTATGTAGAATGACACATAAAGCTTAAGAAGCCCATTTAGGAAGCTCATATCTTCTTTGAGGTTTTACATCATGGTTCGAGGATTTTGGGTAAGTTTAAATATGTCCTAAACCTTGATTTTATGGGATTTTTATATAACTCCAATGTCACATCTATATGAATGAAGCTCAAGAGTGAAAAGAGCCTAAAACCCTACAAAACCCTAGATAAAGACCTAATTGGGAAAACAAGGATGGATGGATATCCAAATGAGGTGGAATGGAAATGAAATTTATTGAAACTTATAAGGGACTCTCCAAATACCTTTCCCATCCACTTGAGATGTTTTCTACTTATACAAATAAGAGGGAAATCTTCTTTTTTTACTATTTTAGGTGTTTTATAAGTTCTAAAGACTTTCAAGAGATGGAAACAACTTTGGGAGAAATATAAGGAATTAATATAAATATATATGATCATTTAATGATTCATAAAAACTCCTAAGTGTGTCTACATCACCTTCATCTTAGCCAATCAAAACTGGCAAAGTGAGCAAGATAGTAAGAAGGGTGATAACTTTAAGTGGATGGACTTTTAAGGTCTACCTTAGTATTCTAAGGCCATAAAGGGTATTTAAAATTGTCATTCACCCCATTTTATGTATTTTAATGGAAAACTAAAGACAAGTGTGAGGGGTGATTGAAAGAGGTGTTTATTTTATTGCAAGAAGTGATTGCTCACTTCCAAAATAATCTAAATTATTAGGGATGAAGCTAATGCATGGTGGATAATGTCTATAACCCCTCTCTCTCTCATTAAAATCATGATATTTATCCCTATTTAGTTGCGTAATGTTCCAAAATGGTTAAATGATGAAGGCAATTTTCTTGTGCATAATGAGGAGTCTTACACCACATTTTATAAGTTTCATAACTTGGAGGGTCATTTGTCCTATCAAACTAGCATGGTCTATCTATTAATTAATTCTAATACATATGTAGATCCTCATGTACAAAAAATGATAAGTTTTCTTATGACTCTTGGACTTTTCTTTTCCCACTTATCTCTTAGGTTCCATAAGTAGCTGCCATTTTAGCCTTTGTAATCTAATACCACACCTAGTATGGAAAAGACCTACTAGTTTGATGTCATATTTTGCCTTATAATAATTCAAGTAATCTGATTTTGAGTTTAATAACATCTTGTTTGAGTGTATAAAGTGATGAATGGTTAATTTTAATGATTTTATCCTATATTTTCCTTATCCTTTCATGTCTTCTACAAGAAGCTCTCATTATAATAGATCATATAGAGTGTAGTCAATTGTGTTATTATATTTTTAAGTGTATGATTGTCCTTTGAGTTTGAAATTTTCCCTCTAGTTCATTTTCCTTGTGTTGCTTTCTACATTTCACCTCTATATTAAAACACTCATGTTGGAATCCCTATGAGACCAATTTGTATGCTTTGTTTCTTAATAAATGAAACGTGATGGCCATATGGAAAACATCTTGGTGTATCACCCCCTTATATTAGGTTTATTTCATGCAAACTCTAAATATTTTCCCCACAATAAAGCATTAGTTTAAGTGATAAGCTTTTCAATATATATTCAGGGAGCTATCCCTCAAAACTAGAGACTCACTTCCACTATATGTATACCCAAATAACTGGAAGTGTTTCTATGTTTCCAAAATCTAGAAGAGGCTTGAAAAATCTCTTCTAGGGTGCAAGATTTGGTGACAACAATTATATTATTGTAAATATATGTTGTTAATTTGTTTCTTAGGTAAGTCTATTTTCACTTACCATTGTACCAACCTACTTTGTTATAGGATTGTGTTACTTGCCTATATATTAGGCTATTTATGTGGTTAATAAACATCACACATTCTTTTTGGATTCATTTTTGTGTATTGGCTAATTCTATATAGTTTTAGAGTTCATGGTTGAGGGACCTTGGGAGAGCCTGTAAAGGAAAGGAGAGAATATGAGCATCACCTAGTAAAGGATGGAGTAGATTGGTATTGTTTCAATGAGGATTTTATACATTAGTGTGAACTATTATTCTATTATTTTATACTATTGTTTTATTCTTTTATACTAAAGAAAAGCATTGCATATGGTGTCAAGGAGGAAAGGTATTAAAAGTAAAAGTGAAGTGTTTTAAGTAAGAGAGGTGTTTTAGCCAATGAAAGGGGTTTTTATCTACTAAGAGGTGTTTTTATCCATGAGAAGATATTTTGAGACTCCTATAATGGCATTAGAGAAAGAGGCATCAAATTTTATGGTAGGGTATCCCAAGTAAAGAAGTAACACTCTAAATATAGAGGTATTTTTCTATTTGTGATGTTTACAGTCTAATAAATTAGATAAAACATATATTTTATTTAAAAATACTAAGATTATAACTTGAAAAGGGGTGCTAAGCTGATAAAGGATAATTAAAAGGAGTTTTGGGTGCCATAGAGGAAGGAGGGCACTCTGTGTGGCACCATTTATATAGTTATGACTTGATATAATCTCCATTCTTTCTAAAAATGGAAGAAAACATTAATACTGATAGGGAAGTAATATTTACAAAGTTTCATATCATTCTGAGCTAAGCCAACATAGGGATAAGGAATCTAAAAACCAACAATCCATTATTTTTATGAGTAGTAATAGGTATCTTTCTATTGGTTAATTAAATTATGTAAGATTTTAGACTAAACTTTTAATCATCCAATCAAAAAAATGAGAATTTGATTTTAATAATAAGTGGAAAAATCAAATTTATTTTCAAACTTTAGAAAACCTCATTTTTGGCATAAACTATCTTGAAGAAATATGATTAATTCCATTGGTAGCAAACCATAGTCTAGAAACTCTTGAAAATTTGACACAATTTAAAACTGTATTTCCTCTACACAAAAAAATAACTTTGGTAAACAAAGATATACAACTCCATATTTAAATTTTTTTTATCATTTTAGAGCATTTTTTATAAGATGAAAACATTAAAATATCACAAACTCTACAAAACATTTTGTTAAAATTAGCAACTTTGTCTAATTTTAGGTTAGATTCAATGTCCAAAAAATAATATTTGTAAATGTCATAGTTTTTTAAATTTAATTATTTTCATGAAAAAATAGGTAAAAATGACTAGTTTACAACATCTATTATTTCCATATTCTTAAAAATTGAATGGAAAAAAAATTAGCTTGTGGAGTCATAGGATACTTAAGATAAGTGAGTTTAGTAACATTGGCTAGATTATCCTTGGTAAAGAATCTAGATCAGTTGATCAACTAGATGACTATGATAAATGTCATTATGAGGCACTGATGATTCTAAATCTATCTATAGCCAAAATTTGATTCCAAAAGTTAAAAATGATGATAATGAATAAGTTAAAAATGATGATAATGACCCAAAATTTTGGAAACATCTTAAGATAAATATCAGGGTTCTAAATCCTTTTTTCCATTAGGATGCAAGATGGCAGTTATCTTTTTGAATATTTTACATAGTTGAAGGACAATTATGATCAATTTTAAGCAGTGGGAAAACTTGTAGATGATCAATACTCATTTCTCTAGCTATGCATAATTTACCATTTTCATATGATTATTTTGTAGTCATTACACATGGTTTTAGAAACATAGACATTGGACTTTGAGCAATTGTCCACTATTCTTATACGAAAGGAATGATGGTAGGAATAATCCATTACTTCAAGATAAGAATATATAGAAAGTGTACTCATGGCATGGTCACTAGACAAAGGTAATTCTAGATATAAATAGAAATGTTTTTATTTTATAAACCTAATCATGTGAATAAATATTATCATAAGAGATCATATGATTTGAAAAATTAGAGAAAGAAGGCACAAACTGTGAATGTGGTTGAAGAAGATGAATAAAATTTAGTGGGTGAGTTTGAATTTGTGGTGATATAGGAGTAGTCACCAAATTCAAGAATATGGTATTTTGACTCAATTGCATCAGTACATTACATATGTTACAAAGACTATTATGTAAACTTTTTATAAGATGATAGTTTTAATGAAAAAAATTTCCTTAGGTGATGGTTGGGTTCACTATGTGAGAGGATATGATAATGTTCATATCTATTTAATTCTATTAGTTACACTTTTCAAAATCTTTAATTTATTCCTAACATGAAAACAAATCTTCTTTCCATAAGTGAAATAACAAGGAATCCTAACCGTTGTGTGGATTTTAAAATAAACAAATGCATGGTTAGTAATCTTCATGTAATGAAAATCATTATTGTGGTATTTGTAATAAGGGATTGTATCAGTTGATTGATCACAAAATAAAAAAATAACATGCACTAGAAGAAATTAAAATCACTAGTGAGGTATAGAATAAGAGGTATGGTCACCTCAATTATTATAATTTGCATACATTAAATCAGACTAACATGGTGAATGTGATGTCTTCTATTTTAAATAGTCATAATGAATGTTCAAGATGTCAAATAGATAAGCCAATTTTAAATTCATTTGACATTGGTAAGGATCATAGAGATAACCATGCATTGGATTTGGTGCATGTGGGTTTACATGATCTAATGTGGGCATCATCAATATCAATAGATCTATATTACTTGTTGCTTATAGATGACTTTTCTAGGAAAATGTGGGTTTTTTTTTTTACATAGAAATTCAGAATGTTTCTCTAACTTTGTTGCTTGGAAAGCAATGGTATAAAAATAGGGAGGGAAACCTATAAAATCTCTTAGATCAGTTAATGGGGATGAATTTATCCCTAATAAATTCATGGAATTATATAAGAAAGAAGGTATATCTAAGAAATATTATAACAACAAAATAACATAATACCAAGGCATAATAGGATAGTGATGGAGATGCCATTGTGTATGGTGGATAGATAGAATGTACCATATCATTATTGTGTAGAATATATGAATACAACTATGTACACTCTCAATATAAGTCACACACAAGTCTTACATAATGTAACACTAGAAAAACTATGGTCAAGGCAAACACCAGATGTAAGTAGTTTTCATTTTTGTGGATCTAATACTTCTATATTAGGCAAAGTTTTCTTGTTTGTTGGCTATTATGAGCAAAGAGATGTATATAGATTAATATATGTCTCTACATAAAAAATTGTGATTTGTAAATATGTTGATATCCATGATAAAGTACCATAATTTTTTAATAATTATAAATCTACTAATAGTAATGTATTGCTACATATTAATGATGTTTTTGGAATAAGTTTTGGTACTAAATATAAATAGGGTTCAAAAATGAAAACACCATAAGTTTCAAGTTTTAGTGCTGATAATAGTGTTTCTCACTCTTAAAAATAAAATCAATAATAACAACATAAAAGGCCTAAGTAGTACCATACCATGATGAAAGATCTAAGGAAATATGAATTAATTTACTTGTTGGAAGTGCAATCTACAAGTTTAAGAAAATAGGGTGTGCAAGGTGAAGAGTAGGTAAATTTTGATCTTACTAATATTTCATAGATATTGAAATCAAGAACAAGTTCAAAGTTAAAATTCAAACCAAAATAGAAGTTTTCCATGAAAGTTGGTGAAAGAGGAAGGGTCATATATAAAAATCACAAGAGTGTTGTAAATAATAAATGTCCCAAAGTTATTCAACAATGGAAAGTAGTAAATGTTGGGTTTTAAATAACTCAACATAGAAATATATCTTAAGAGATATGATATGTTTTTTATTTTTTATGTATATTATAAATTTTTTTTTCAGATTTGATCACTCTAACAAATAGGTAAAGTATGACACATTAAAGACATGATAATAATTCAAGGATTAATAAAATCTAATGAACCTAGTATTCAATACCATTTCCTAATCTAATTAGTGTTTTAAAGGGTGTTGGAATTACAACTAATAATAAGGGGGGTTGAATTATTTCCATTAAAATAATTCTTCAATTTCACTTATCATTCATGAAGCATTCATTTAAACATACACGTCAACCAATGCATAAACAAGCATCCACATAAGCATATAACATATGAACTCAAGATATATGTGGAAAACCATCAAGGTGGATAAAGCCAGCTAAAAAAAACTTTGAATATATTAATATAATCAATCAATCAATATTTAGTGAGGTACTAACCCCGTAAGGAGCACCAACCCCTCATTAGTCAAATACCAGCTCACCTAGTCCTTTAAAAATCAACAACATGTAATGAGGTGCCAACCCCCTAGGTAATGCAGAAAAAAATATGATACATAGAACCTATGATCACCTTTGGACACCTGTTGATTACTCAAATTATTATTATCCCCTTATTTTGTTCTTAGCACTCTTTTATCTTTTTGAAATAGCCTATCAGACCTCTTCGCTCAACTAGCCCTATTCTTGGAAGATTCAAGTCATATGAACTTGATAATCACCTATATAATAACTATTATATCTTTATGAAATATTAAACACACATTTATTATTGTATTCAATCCATCTACTTTGTTTATAAAACCTTTTATCATTCATTTATTTCCTTAGTATTCTAACTAGTCAAATTAGGCCTATTAGACCTTATTTTTATACTTAACTCTTGCTCTCACCTACCTTGGTTGAAAAAAAACATTTATATACTTTGATAAAAAATTTAATATATCATAAAAAACGTTTCAAAAGTGAAACACCTATTACATAGGTCAGTTACCCCCCATAAGGACCAAAAACACCATTAAGCCTAATAGATACCTAATGCAATTAGGCCTTCTCAAAGCACATGTTTCACCTTGAATAATTTATAACATATTGAGAATAAAAAAAGGTATGAAAAACATAATGAAAACTTAATTTATACCCATTATAATATAAAACTATGTACCCAACACCATTTGGATCATTTCACTCCTTGAACCACACCATTAGGTCTACTCACAATTAGCCCTTCTCACCACTAGGAAGTCTGTCTTGAAAATATGAAGCATACACTAAAATTTTCCACATGCCCCAATAAAAAAATAAAATTGATATAAAATAAATTATTTAAAATTAGTAATAATTTTCACTATACCACACCATATAGGGAAAAATACCTCAAACTAATCACTTTCATATGCTCATTTAGAACTGCAAACATGATTCAAAAACCCAATCAAGAGCCTTTCAATTTTATCACATTTATAGGAATTTATCATGAAATTTTTTTTATTAAAATTAACCTATGATACCTATATAATAAATTAATTTGCATTGGATTCTTCAAATCTATGCATAATGACTCATAAACATCATTCTCACTAACACACAAAAAACTGCATGAATACTCCAAAACACAGTCATGGAAATCAAGACTTAGAATGCATGTGAAAACTTTTATGAAATTAAAATTGGTTTATATGATTATTTATAATCATTATACCATATTTAAATAAATATATTACATGGTTTAATATCAATATTGGTCTTACATACCAATATCATTTCTTCACTCTATATAGACCTCACTATGTTAGATAGGTCACTTTGAGATCAACTTTATGCTTGTGTATAAGCATAAAAAAATTATATTCAATGGGGAAATGTGATATATGTATTTAATAATAAACCCATTCATTTTAATCCATCCCTAATCCACTTTAACCCTATCCCTGATCTCATTCTCACTTCTATCTGGTTTTCTCATTGTCTTCCTCATTAGGCCTTTTTAGTGATAGGTCAACTTCCATGATTAGGTTAGAATATTTAAGATATTAAACATGAATATAAAATTAAATTTTCACAAATTAAAATTCTCACACATCATACTCCAATCATTTTCATGCTTTGAACTAGTCAACCCTGCTTACTACATCAAAAATCCAAGAAACAAGGGGTTTCCTATAACTTCCACTCACTCTTTTGACAGACCAAATCCACCTAGAGGTACTTGGGAGATTTTGATACAACCTAAAATAATAATAATAATAATAATAATAATAATAATAATAATAATATTGTTATTGTTATTGTTATTGTTATTGTTATTGTTATTGTTATTGTTATTGTTATTGTTATTGTTATTGTTATTATTATTGTTATTGTTATTGTTATTGTTATTTTTATTGTTATTGTTATTGTTATAGTTATAGTTATTATTATTATTATTATTATTATTATTATTATTATTATTATTATTATTATTATTATTATTATAATATCAACCAAACCATTATGATCACTTTCTAATAATATCTTCCATATCAGGTCATTATTAGCATTTAAGGAGGGTTTAGATTGTCTTCCATTCTTAACAATCATTCATAAAGGATTTCTCCTCAACTGCAAAACCAATGCTAATAAATTTAAGATAGGAACTTTCCTTGACTTCCATGAACTTATTATGATCTAATTCAAATGTTTCACATGCCAATGAACATAAAATAATTTTTCTTGGGTCTGTTATACCTCACTCTATGTACTTAAAAAACCTCGAGACCATATTTCATGCTTTCTCCTTAATATTTTGACCTAAAATTTTGATAACACAATTTATAAAACCTATAACACATATTAAAATTATATTATATTTTTCACCTTGGAAACTAATCTTGAACCCTCATTCAACCATACTAGGTCTATTTGCATAGAAGACCTAAAACCTATAAGCCATACATAAACCTTGAAAACACATTAAAACCTATTGTAATTCTCTCAAAACCTAATTATAATTTCATAAAACCTCATACTTTTATCACCCACTACAAATATTCTTCTTACAATCCTAAGACTTCTCACTTCATCATGCTACCAAGCCTATGTCTTCTCACTAGGTCTCTTTAAGCAAAGACTAAGCAAAGAACTCACCTAAAATCATCCTCTAAAAGATTTTATACCTTATACACATGTTTACATTATTAAAAACATCTTTTCACATTCCATACCAATTATTTTAATTCATGATAACACTTTAAGTCTCCTCATTAGGTCAAGTAGAGTCTAGGATTAGTCTGGTTACATGCTTAGGCTTAAGACCATGCCACTAAATGTTTACCTTGAAAATTTTCCTAAGTGTTTAAATAATTAATATTCATTCTTATGAATTCTTAAACATATACTCATACCTATGTGTATCCATCTTACCAGAACATCATCTTCATACACATGCTCATGATATGATAATACTCCTTAATACTAGTGTTTAAAAGTATACCTACCTTGTGTCTTGATCTTAACCTTGGCATGTCATCAACCTTAGAAGAATTACCAAGTTGACTTACAATTATCTCTCAATATAGATACAATGGGTTGTATACAAATTCTCTCTTGTCACTTTGTCACTTGGTTTCCTTGTCATATATCATGCATCTTCACAAGAACATCTTTAGGATATCAATGACAAAATTAATGTATCAATATAGTTAATAGGAACATACCTCAATAAGGGGATTATTACCCATGTACTCTAGTAAGATTTATTGACAATAATAGGGACATTTGGATATATTTATATAGAGATAACATAGCTACATTTGGTTAAATTCATGTATGAAATTAATACTATTATTATAATAATGACTAAAAAAATCATTTAGTCATTTAGGGATGGTATTATAATACTTATTGTTATAATATTAATTAGATTATTGTTGTGCATGGTTATATTTTTGTAGTCATATGTTGTTAATTTTTTTCTTGGGTAAGTTTATTTTCACTTATCATTATACCAACCTCCTTTGTTACAGGAGATTATTAATTGCCTATATATTAGGCTATCTATGTGGTTGATAAACATCAAATATTATTATTTGATTCATTTCTATGTATTTATAAATTCTATTACAACTTGTTGAAGATGATGATTTATTATTGAAGCATTGGAAAACAAATTTACCTCCTTGCCGAAGAACATGGATATTTGGGGTAATTGTGCCCTAAATTTGTGCAACTATGTAAGATCTTGGGTTGGGAAGAAAAAATGTCCCAACCCTCATGAATGTGGAGAGAATTATAGAATGTAATAACCCAAAGAACTACATAAGTAAAGATGGAACCATGTGATTGGTTTCCTCAAAGAAACAGAATCAACCAATACAGACGGATTATAGATTCAATTATATAGTTTTTCTCAAGTTCACTCCATGTAAAATAAAATGTATTATAAAAAAGAATTAATAATTTTCATGACCTCATCATGAATTTTATTGTATAATTTTTCTTAAGTTCACTCAATATGTAATAAATGCATGATCGAAAGGGAATAAAAAAATTTCATTTCCCCATCATGGCCATAAGTTTGAAAAGTATGAAGTGGAATGAAAACCATTTTCCATTCAATTGTAAATTATATTATTATTAATGTGTGCATGAAATTGTATCTTACCTCATGAATATGAAAGTGTGTATATGTGTATGAACCACTATCATTCCCCCTGAATCTATACCAACTGATAGAAAATTCTATGCATATATGTTGAATATGAGAACCAATATCTCAAATGTACGTGTATATGATAACTTATAATTCTTGTTCCTATAAATTATGTGCATATTCCAATGCATATACACATAAGTGTGTCTATGTACTCAATTATCTATAATGTGAGTTCATATGCATGGAAAATTACCCTATAATTTGTATTAATGTGCCAATATATTTCATATAACTAAACCATTTGATATATAAATACTTATAAATATCTAAAATATATACTTTGATATGATTTTATATTAATGGATACTTATGTATCTATGGAAACCCCACTGTAATAGCCCCATTTTAAGATGGGGGATGTATCCAATAAGTTACCCATCTCAAAATAATATTTAACTATATCATGTCATGTATAAAGATAACATAACATATAATCATGTGAACGTGTGGAGATAATGTAATCATAGTAATGTATGTGCTAATAGAGGCATGTATTTATCATATGTAATGTAGGGAATATAAGTGTCATTTCTAGAAATATGTATCAATGAAGCATGTTATAAGGATAACTAAAATAAGACTACATAGTAACATGCCATGATATGGATCATGGTACCAATAAATGTTAGTAAGATAAAGAAGTGTAATAAGCTCAAGTTTTATTTTCACACATAAGGCCAAGGTCCACATACAAGGACATAAATATGTCATAAAAAAAAGGCTAAGGGTGACATGAAAGGGACATAAATATGTTGTAAATAAGGGACATAAAAATTTCACATCAAACAAGATGAAGGGATACACATAAGGTATGTAAATATGTCACAAACAAGGCTGAAGGGACACACACACTAGACAAATAGAAGGTGTCGTATCATATAAGAGAGTAAAAAATTAAATAGATCATATAACAAGTAATATCCTACACCATCCATATGTATCAAGGTCACATCATAGTAAAATAGCATATCCATGTCACATGGTATAAGATATGAGTAATTAGAAAGATGTGTAAATGATTTAAGAAATTTAAGATGATAGAAAGGTCATAGAAAGATATAACCTATAATTATGAAACCTATGGAACAAGTTACCCTAGTATTAACATATCCATTGGGTAGAGGACATTCCATCATCTGTATGTTCATGTGTAACTTGTATGTCCTACATTGCACTCATATACCATGAAATGCATGTGTATGAAAATAATATTCCCTACCAAACATGTGATAAATAAGATATTTAATAGTGTTATATAGTAATCCATGTTATGGATAGGTCATAATTATGAGTTTATAAATATTTTGAATGTTCTTATAGTTTATTTATTTTATTTTATTTTTGTATTTTTTGAAATATTTGATGTTTTGAAAAATTAATCAATGATTGCATCAATAGAAGGGTCATGGGAATTTCTTGTATCAAATAATGTAAGAATATTATATCATGTATGGAAGGTAGTGGATGTGGGTGTGTCATAATTTTATAAGAGACCACATGTTGTAACATAATTGTCATGATCACCACTCATATAATTTACTATATGATGGGTAGATCTAGAATATTGAGGACTTTATGGGGTCCACTATATAGTATAAGAATGTATAACTAATTTTGTTCAATATAGAACAAATTAATCTATTTGTAGTGGTAATTGAGTATGTGCTGTGGGAGATGGTAGAATTTATGGGTCTTGATGAACTCTTTAATGTTATCAGTGTTAGATAGTTAGCTATATAGTAAACCTAACTAATTTCCTCTGAACTGGTTATGTAGATATATCTTGCATATATGTAAAAATTGAATCTATATACTAATCATGTGTAGGTATAATAATCAACTTTTTATAATGATCTTGTATAGGTGTAACAACTAACTAGTTGAGGGTGGGGGTGGAGGATATCATACTATTGGTTGTAGAGAGAACTGTTGACCATTTTTGACCCCAAGTCAAAAGGTCAACTCCTATAATAAAAAACTTTATTATCATGTCTTAATAACATTGTTATTAGTAATTTAATGTCTTATGAGGTCTTAAAATAGTCTTATTGAGGTCTTATTAGCATATTTTAAGGTTATTTTAACAATATTAGGGTAATGTTGTATACTAGTATTATGCTAGTCTAGTGATTCCATGATGTGATTAAGGCTAGTCAAATGATGTCAAACATCCTTAGTTGTCTATCAAAATCATCTCATGTTTTTATCACCTTGCGTCAACATTTAATTCTTGTTTGGAGAAACTAAGCTTGTTTTGTAAAGTTTAAGGTAAGTGTTATGTAAGAGAAGGGTGATTTTGGTCAAGTTCAATGCATGTCAAATCTATTCAAGATGAAATATCCATAAAACATACTTTTTAAAGCCTATGGATGAGTTATAAAACGTAAATTTTGGTAGGAAATGATGATAAGTAGTTATAATTAAGTTTTTAATGTTTAAGATAGGATTATCACCCACTTGTATGGACCAAGAAGGCTTGTTTGTAGGTGAAAATAGTTTATGAGTGTCTCTTCACCTTCCATAGGTTAAATCCATGCTTAGAATGTAGGAAAAGGTTAATTCAAAGGGGAAAAAATGATTCCTCTCCTCCATCACTCCCTTGAAATGCTCATAAGGGCCAACTTTAGATGCTCATTCCATACAATAAAGTTATAGTTGTGACCTAATATTTTTACCAAAGGAAAGGGTCATAATGACTTTAAAATTCATGGCCATAGTCATAATATTAGTGTTCCCTCCTTTATAAACAATATTTAAGATAAGGAGGTGGTGTTAAACCCAACTTAAAACCCATTTATGAAATGATAATTTGAGATTGGTTAGAGGAATGTGATGAATCTTGCTCAAAGGGATAAGGTTAAAGTAACTATAGAGGTGTGGTAATTGAGTGCAAAGATTTTTGAGATGTTTATATCTCACATGGAGGGGAACTATGCCAATAAGGACCTACTTTTAAACTCTAATTAAACCTCAAGATTAAACATCTAACTATAGTTAGGCCTATGTACAAAACAAAAAAAAGGTCTGGTGAATGTTGGTAGTGATAATGGGTTATGTAGTGAGATGAGAAGGAGCATGGGATAACCTTTAAGTATTGGTTTATACCATTAAATGCTAAGACTAAGTATTGGTAATTTATTCCAAAGGTGATCTCAGGGGACTCAAACAAAGACCTAAATATTTTTTTGAAGAAAAACTTGAAGAAGGCCATTTGTGGGGTGAATAAGAGGTTTAATGACTTTTGAAAGATAGAAAATCATGGTTGAGTTTATTAAAAAATAAAGTTGATATTCATGAATAAAATCCATTGGAGGTATAATAAATACCATAAATCATTAAAAACATCATCCTACAGTGATAAAAGGACTCTTAAGATGACTAACTGCTTAAAGAAAATGGCAAACCTAAAAGTTGATATGCTTAACAGGACTAAATGAGAATATCATAGGCCTATGTATAGAAATTATATAAGTTTGCATGTTGTGAGGAAAGTTTTAAGGATGAAATATTTAGGTAGATAAATAATAGGTTATAAATTTATTTCATGTGATTTAATTCATTAGGCAAGAGAGAACATGGCTCAAACACAATTATTAGGGTCAAGAATGCTAGTATGCTCTTAAACCCTAGTATGTGATACTAAGTGTTGTAGAATTTATATAGAGGAAAAGTGGTAAATATGACCACTATTAGACATTTATAATGGTGTCATAAACCTAAGTAGACCATTCACAACTTAAACTAGGCATCAATTTTGCATTTTATGGTCAAGTCTTCTCTCTTAACCTCACTCACATAGTCTGTCAGCTTCAGAGTCTCCTAAACATTGTTTTATCTTTATTGAAAACTTGAATGGTAACCAAAGTAATTAGGTGAAGTTAATAGGTATTATTCCCTCAAATTTTTAATAATTGATTCTTAAGTTAATGACATCATCTTTATGAACCATTGCTAAGACTGTAAAGTGCTTTTAGGCTGCCAAGAAGCCTTCTAGTGACACAACAAGAGAAATATACCCTAAAATGATTTTAAATGATATGATTCATCATTTTAATTACATTAGTGACCTTCAAAGGTCTCATTAACACCTAGACATTGTATTAGTTAGAATGTGCAAGGTACAAGTTGTACATAATTGATCAAAATGCATGGTTGTAGGCTTATTTGAGAGTGTGCAAGGTAAGAATTAGATTTAAAAAAAAGTTTAAGAAATAAAAGGCCTATTCAGAGGTTACATGACCATATATACACATACATAGGTCTCTTATGGTAATATTTAAGATCTTCAAGTTATCAAGCTAGGCAAACAAGGATAAATGAACCATTTTTCTAGTCAAGAAGCCTATATGTAGTCATATCAGGTAATTAAAGAGACCCTAATATCAAGGTATTGAGTTGCCTTAGGGTTATTTAGGCTTTAAAACACCATTTTCAAGCATTATAACTTGAATAATTCTTTAAAAACTAGTCCAATTTCTTTTTGAGCATGTACAAACACTTAAGCTAGGGTTTTAGCCATTTCATAGTTCACACATCTGTATAGGGTTTTAGGTCCTTAAATTTGACATAAAGTATATTCATGAGGTCATAAAAGTTTATTGAACACTTATTTGTGGTTTCACATGTGAGGGAAGAGTATAGATATAAATCTTAGTTTATAGGTTTAGAGACCTAATTGTGGCCTAATTAGGGAGAGAAATAAGGTGAATAAGTGTACTTGCACTCCATGGATGGTCATGAAATTTGGCACATAGTTTTAAGGGAATACTGGGTAATCAAAACTATGCCTAGTTTCCCAATATAATCTATATATTATTTTACACAAGGAGCTTTGCATGTTTACAAGGCTACAAGGAATTAAGGATAAATGTAAGCTTTGGGTGCAAGATGAAGTTTTTGAGAGTGTTTTTTGTATTAAAATGGGTTTATTCAGGTTTTTTAATGTTGGTATATTCTTTTCATGAAGATATTTTTCAATCATAAATATGGAATCAAGATTTGATGCTTGCAAGTAAGGGGAGGCATAGTGGACCAAATGGATTTCAAGACACCTAAGAAGTTGTGATCATCATAACAATGTCAGTATAAGGAGTTTCTAAAATTGATGCAAGGTGTCGAAAACAAGAAAAATGATTAGTTTAATAGGAATTGATGATAAAGAAGGCCACTTATAACTTTCCAATATAAGAATAGGGAAGTTTTAAGAAGAAGCAAGAAATATCAAGTAAAGGAATGAGGATCTTACACTATTTAGAAGAAGAAACATCATCAAAGAATTAAAAAATGTCCTTGAAGGTATTATGAAACTATAATACAACCTTTTATTGATTGTAACTTCTGATTTACACTTGTCAATCTCTCTCTTTTATGCCTATTTCTCTCTTCTTCTCTCATTCTCTATAAATGTAGCCTTGTTTGGATTTTTATTCATCCCCCACCTAGGTCTGTAAAATCCCTACCCATTTATATGCATTTTATCAATAATAAAATAATGGTTTTACCTCTTCCTTTTGCTTTATTTGGTATGTGTGCATGACTAGTTGATCTTATCAGGTGTTTTGCTTAGTCTCCCTTGGCATGTTATCCTTTTAAAATACTCATATGTAGTTTGAAAGGTTCTTTTTAGGTCATGTTAAGTGTTCAAGTGAAGTGTGAAGGTTACATGAGTTGTTGACTCATTAGTGGCATTTTATGACCTATTTATTATTCATTCTATACCAAACATCTAGCACAACCTCCATAATGAATTACTAACATAGAGATGTATATTAGGAGTAGTGTATGTTCAATTTAGTCTCATGATTGATGTGCACATATAACTAGTTGGTACTGGTCAACTAGTTTTGGTGCATCACCTTCATTAGAGTAGGTTTCTCTCCCTTTTCCTAACAAGTTGATAGATTAGTGAATGAGCCTAAGTGATACATCAAGGAGAGATATCCATATAATCTATATATTCAATCCAATTTTTAGGTCACCCATAACCTAGGATTATTTTCATGTTACCCCAAATTTGGAAGACTTAAACAATCTTCCAAAGGTGCAAATTTGGGTGATAAAAGTTCTAGCATGCCTAATTAGACCAAGGTTTTATGTGGTTGAAAGATTTTTTGCATTTTGCTCAGACATATCATCCTTTGGAGGTATTCAATAAAATTATATGGCAACTACAAGTTTATCAACTAGTTTTACCAGCCTAGGCACTTGTTCAAAGTAAGTTGTACCTTCAATTCACTATCTTGATGAGGTTGTTACGGCTGATTTTAAAGAAGATTTCAATTTCACTCAAATTTATGAGGCACCTCAAGTCTATAATAATCCTTATCAGCCTCACCAAGACCCTTATTAGCCTTATCATGAGCCATATCAGTCCTATTATTATTCCACTCTCCCCTCATAAGACCCTAACTATATACCTTAACAACCTTATCAAGATTGTTACCCTCCTTATTATCAAGATTATCACTCTTATCCTCCTTATGATCCATATAAATCCTATGATCCACCTACAATCCCCCTATATGGATATGATGATGTATATGAACAACCTTGTATTCCACCATGATATCCTCCTTCCCCTCTATAGACACTAAAAACCTGCACACTTACAATTTTTTATGACTAAATGCCTCAGGACCCCCTAAAGACCCCCTAAACCTTCTTAACCCTTAATAAACCCTCTTAACCTAATTAAATCACTATTTTCCTATTCAAAAATACTATTTAAATGTACTATTCAAAATTATTATTCACTATCTTTATTCATTATGGGACCCACTATCACTATTCATGATGACATGGCAAGTGACATGGCATGTGAAATGTCAAGTGATATGGCAAGTGACATTCCAAGTGAAATGGAAGGTGATATGACAAGTGACATGGAAGGTGATATGGAAAGTGACATGGATTAAAAGTGAGGTGGCTTGATGTGGGACATCATACCCCACCTTGGACCCTTTCCCAAGGTACTTAATAACCTCATTTAAGAATCACCAGGCCTACCCTTAAAATATGGAAAATTTCCCCTTATTGGGCCATCATTCAACATGTATTTTTCCTTCACACATGAAAATGGACTATGAGATACCTACCTCTTTAGTGCTTCAGGAAAGACAAAGGGCAACCATTTTTGACTTGTTAACCCAAATGGGAGACTCACCAAACCAAATGGGAATCCCCACCAACCTCATCTTTGACTCATTCATGAACCACATGGAAAATGTCACCACATTTTGTGTGCCATCTCTTTAAGTTATTATATGAAGATAAGAGAGGGTGGTGAAAAGTCTTTAGCCTTGTTTAGACCCATGTACATGATTCCCATTCAAAATTGGACTTATGTGCAAGGTAGGAGACTCAGAAATCCAAATGGTAATCCCCACCAACCTCATCTTTGACTCATTCATGCACTACATGAAAAATGGCACCATATTTCTACAATTCCCTATTTTGGCATGATTTTTCACAATAAATGCTATAAATACCCCCCCTCTCCACCCATGTTAAAGTTGTAAGTTAGTATTTAGTTATTAAAATATTATTTTAGATCATTGAAGGAGCTCATAATTTTGGATGTCATCCACATATTTGGAGGAAAATAATTCAAATCAATGAAGCTCTGATGAAATTGCCTCAAGACATCTTTAACAACAACATTCTTCTTCAAGCTTGGAAGGTAACATTTGATTTTGTTTCTTCTATTTAATTGTTTCATCCCATTAGATTTTTAATCTCTTCATCCACAATTATCCATTTTCTCCCTTTGTCACTTCATTATCTCAATCCATTTTCTCCCTTGCCATCTTTTATCCATTCACACCTTTGCCACTTTTACCCTCCTCCTCTTCCCCTTTTGTCATCTTAACTACTTACCTTCTCACCTCATCAACAATTCACCCATTTATCCCATTTAAATATTGAAATTTTAATTACCTTAACCATTTATAAAACAACCAAACCACCTTTATTTAATCCCTTGTTAAATTTCCAAACCAAAACCATAACTTTGCTTTGACTAATTTTTAGCATTAGTTTCTTTATTTAGTCATTGTTCTAAAAGCTCTTAGCTTTCTTGTCTTAATTTAGTTATTTGTTTTTATTTAATTATTTTTAATTTCAGTTATTTTATTTTTTTAATTCAAGTATATTTATTTTTTATTCACAAACTTAAGTGTTAAGATCATGTGGATTGATAGCCTCCTAGACAGCTTTCGCTTCTAGGATTTAGCTCACGCTAGGCAATCCACCCAACTACTTATCTAACAAAAACATTTTGTGGTTGTATTTTATTATTGAAGATAATTATTATCTAGATAAAGAGTTCTCAAAAAAATTGTATTCAACACCTGTCCATTCAATAGGCATTCTTCTACACACCCTTTTTAACTAGTTTCTTCTTTTCACACTTAAGAAAAATACAAAATTAGATAGAAACATTTTTTCACGCCCGGTGGGACCCTTGAATTTTATTGTATTATTAGATGTTTTAAGACATTTATAATTTCATTAGTTAAATTAATTTAATTTAATTCTTATAAAATTAATCTTCTTTCTTTATAAAAGGAAAAACGATATAATAGTTGCATTTTTTTAGAAAAAAAATTATTGCATTTATAAAAATGAAGAAAAGAGCATTCATCTTAGGATTAGGATTGAATTTTCATGTTCAATTTAGGTTAATTTTAGTTATTCTTTTATTAATTCAAATAAATCAAAAAAATATATTTTAGTTAAAATTGAGTGGATCCATTGACTACTTGCTTGATTTTAACTCACATAGTTTAATTAAAAGCATTATGAATTAATCATAGTTCACAAATGTTACAAAAACCAAACCACTTTCACAATAAACTATAAAAACACACTTGATACAAGGCTCAAATAGGATTTCATCACCTAGTGGATCACCTTACCCCCTCCTGTTTATTATACTTGGATTTGATCATCAAGGGGATAACCAACTCAGTTGTTTCATTGAGTATAAGCCTTGGAAATTAGTATATATTGGATAAGCACCCATACTAGCTGTGGGATTGTGAAGTAAGAGGAGATAAACCCAAGTACCAATCCACGTACTAAAATATAATATAGTCTTCTTCTTGAGTGCCTAAATACAACCCAAAACCAAACATACACTACCTTGTTTAGGACCTATTCTACAAACCAAATTTCTTCTTCACACTTTCTAAGGAATAAGCTAAAAAAGAGATAATTAAAACTCTAGGATTTAACATATCTTAGTGCATTCTTTGATTTCCTTGAATATTTTCTTTTTCTTACTTCTTGTTTGAGGTATGAGCTTCGTTTCTCTCTATTCTTGATGGTCTTTACCAAACTATAAATTGAGGAATCAAACCAACCAAGAACCTATTTTACAATACTTCATATCCACTACCTTGTTCAATGAATAGATTTCCTATTTTATCTCCTAGATATCCTAACATTTCTAGGATCCTGAAAAATAATTATTTCACCATAAAATGGTCCTTTCATTATAAGCCACTTATGTTCCCTTCCTTACCAATAATAAACCCAACCTTGTGTAAAAATAACCCAATCCTATCTACACCAGCCCAACATTGTCTATAACCAACCCAACCTTGTCTACAATCAACCTAACCTTACCTATAACTCATAAAACTATAACTTCAACCAACCCACAAACTATAAACCTTCACCCAAACTACCACCTAAGTTTGTTATAGTGATAACATACTAGATAGCTAGATTAGAGTCAAAACTTAGACCATATATTTCTAGTATCCATGATCAATCAAACCTCACTTACAACCAACCAATGGCCTATCATCAGCCATTTAATTATTATCATGCCAAACCAACAACCTATCAACATCTATCATTTCAATCACACCAACCTTTTCAAAGCTTAGGCCATTTCCCACAACCATCATATCAACCTCAACCCTCCTTGTTAACCCAATAAATTTCATCACCCTTAATTGATCAACCAACCTATCAATCAACCTATCAACTTAACCAAATTTTTAACCTATCAAACCAACTAGCCTCTTCAAGCTAACCAAATAAATTCAAATAGTTTCACACCCTAATGTGATAATTGAGATATTGGCACACCCTCTTCTGGCCCTTAGTAAACCTAAAAGTAAATAAACTGTAATAACACCAACCTCGACCAATCCATTTGTTGACAAAGTAGAACCTTTACAAATTTTCTTACAAAACACAATTAAGGAAACCAAAAAATATTTTCCACTTCCCCTTTTAGTGAATCAAAGCCAACTAGAATCATCTCACACTTATGAGGTGTATACGATCAATTTTGTTATTGATAAACCTATTAATAATACTTCTTCCACTCAAACCATTGAAGTGTGGGAATCACTTCCCATTCCTTTGGATGACTAAACAAAGAAAACAACCACTTCCTTCCTTTCACTTGAGACCATTACACCTTCCTCCCCCACCAGAGACTCACGTACTCTTCCTTTGGAAATCATTCCTTTAGAAGAGGTCACCTTATCCACTCCATCCATGGAAGAAGCATCTTCTCTAAATTTTGAACCTTCTACCAAAAAAATAAATAGAGAAACCATTCCCTCTTCTCCACCTAAGGTTTTAAGCTTTGAAATCAATTATAAAGGAACCAAACCTATCTATAAGCCCTTTTATAGGCTAGTACAAATCCTAGAGTTCACTTCTCAACCCAATATTGATAGAGCCACTTTATGGCATCATCTTGGTCTCCCCCATCAAAACAAACAAGAACCCTTAGCTTCACTTGAATCCACCCGCAAACCTATCACTACCTCAAACCCATCCTTAGATACTCCATCCTCCAAACACATAGGGGAACCATCCAACCCACTTTCATCTAATTTTTTTAAATATCCTTATACCTCTTTTACCAAACCCATCAAGAATCTAGGAATACTTCCTATCCTAGCATAGGTCACCAATCTTTGAAATTGGACCTAACTCCATCAAGTCCATAAAAATAAACTTTTAATAAACCTATTAAAAGGGTGGAATCTCTTAAACCATCTTGAAATAGACCCATGATCCCCCTTATCTTAAATCTTCTACTTCCAAACCAACCAAGAAACCTAACCTAACCAATCTACTAAAACCATTCCACAACCAACAAATTCTAGGGTGAATCCTACACCTAAGAAGGATCCCACTCTAAAGCCCGAAAATACATCACCCCTAATGCCTTTAATTGAATCATATTCAAATGTTTTACAAAGGTTGTTGCAAACCTCTTCTTTAACTTTACCACCTCTCAAATGTTTCCAATCTGTCAAAACTTTTGACCCTTCACGTCTTCAACCAAAATGGTTTAATGTTAGCGTAGTTTATGCATAATTTAGAACACTAATACATGACACAAAGAATTGAAAATATCTCCAAGAACTCATCAAAAATTTATATGAGGATAATATGTTATCAAATTAACATCCCTTAACCAAGCCATCCCAACCTAATTGACAAACCAAAACTATCCCACCACCCATAACTTTTGTAGTTAAACTAATTTTAAGAAGGATCCTAAAAATAAAAACCTGTCAACTCTAACACCTTTGCATGAATCCTATTCAACCATTTTACAAAGGTTGTTATAAACCTCTTCCTTAACCTTACCACCTATCAAACCTTTTGACCCTATCAAAACATTCAACCCTTCACACCTAAAACCATCATGGTACAATGTCCGCCATATGTGATCTTACCTTAGGATACTTGGACATGATACAACTCACTGTAAGGATCTTAAAACCATTATCAACTAGATTTATGACAATAATAATCTATTATCAAATGAACCTCCTTTGAGCCCATTACTAACCCAACCATCAAACAAACCTACCCAACACTTGCCTATTCCCCCATTCTCACCTAAGAGTGAGGAGGAACCAAAGCAATAAGCTAAACCAAAACTTCTTTTTATCCACACCATCCTTAGAGTTACCCACTCTCGAGTCCAACAAAAATATATGAGAAAGGCTAAAGTGTCCATTCCATGGACATACCCTTCAAACCCTCAACATTCTAATCAAACCCAACCATAAACACCTACACTTTAGGATCTTTTTCCCACCCATGCAAAGAATAAGCTGGGGGAACTTTCCTTCCATAAGGATTTAACCATTTATTAACTTTGACCATACCTTAACTATTAACTAAAGTAACCCTTGGTTTTTTTTGCCTCAACCTATCAACCAAACCTATCCATCAACACAACTTGAACCAAGTGTTATATCAAATTGGGGAAACCCATTTGGACACCACTCAACCTATTTTGGATTTAAATTCTCCCATAAAACCATTAGAGATTACATTTACCCATAAAACCTAACCAAACTTACATCAAACCTCAAGACTTCAATATTGGAGACCTATCCTAAAGGAAAACTGACATGTGACCAACATGGAGGAAAGTAAATGAGGAAAGTTTTCTTTTAATTAGTTTGGACCCTACATCATTACCCATAAGTATAGATAAGGAACTTATCAGTTGTACTCTCTCAAAGGAAAACTAAAACTTGAACCTCTCAATGCTTCACATCTGTGTCCATTTTTTTGTTAAAGAAAGATAAATCTCACTCTTTTTATCTAACTTAAGCTCATCCCTTGATTATAATATTTTAACCTTCACCCATCTTTCTCCTCTCCTTTTGAGGGAAATTGATTACAACATAGAAACACATGATTAACCATCACAGACATAGCCTAATCCTAATGTGGGTACCATGGCTCTATCCATAGCATGGTTCTCATGGATACTTTTCATCTCTAACAAGATGGAATCCCATGGGTATTGTCTCTCAAAAACCATACCTTTTCATATCATTAACTTTATTGTTTAATTTTTTTCCCTCATAAAGGTAAACCTCCAAACCTAATTAGACCTATCCATGTCTAAAAACATTGCATCCAAAAATAATTTGGATACCAAAATAATACTTAGGTAAATATCTTAAGCATTACAGACTGTTTCCTTGAAGGACAACTACCCAAAAACAAAATAAAAATTGCCAAATGTAAGGTAGACTTCTCCCTTGAAGTACAACTATCAAGAACATTAAAAAAATCTAATAAGCGTAGACTATTCCCTTAAAGGATGGCTAGGTTAACTTTGTCAAAAGTAGAGCAGTTTCCTAGAAGCTTCCCACACCAATTATATTTCCATATTTAAAAATAAATTAAAAAACCATTATCACGACAAAATCTAAAGTTACAATAAACTTTCAAGTAGCATAATAAGCTGGAAGCTGCAATCGACTTTCACATCTACACTTCCCACATTGATGAGTCTACATCTAGCATATGACATGGACTTGTCTATTACCATTCTTAGGTCACCTATAGAAGGAGAAAATTAATTCACATGAGATTATCATGCATATTACCCATTACCCTTCACACCACCTATCATCCATCTTCCCTTTAAAATATTTGTAAATCAAGGGATTTAAAACTTACTTAACACCATGTGATCAAGAAACCTTTTTTTATCAACTAATGACCACTCATGTGTAGCATTTGAAGGGATTATATTCATTAATCTGATCCCACTTTAGGTCTATTTTTAATCCTTGTCAAAAACAAAGCATCATGCTTTATTATTAATGTGTTTGGTTGATCTTTTCATCATGAATTTTACCATCTAGTGTTACAACAATAATAATTATTATTTTTACATTAAGTGAGATTACAACAACCATAACCATACCAATCATAACCATAACCATAACATTCATAAGTATCAACACAAACATAAGCATGATAGCATTCAACCAGTGACATCTAACACATTTTTTATATAACAAACTATACAATATTTTATTTAGGGTGTGAGGAGTTACATGACAAATGAAAAGTTATCAAACTATCCATACTTCACCTAAGGCCCCTAGATATATTATTTTCCTACCTTAGCACTAGGCTAATTATCTGGTGACTTTATATTTGTGTTCAACCACCCTTCTACTTGATTGCTCCCTGAACTAGCATCTGTAATATTCCCTATCTTAACAATTTCTAAAGGGTGTACTCTATTCTCATATTTTTCATTCATCCCCATAGGGCAAGAATCATATTCCACTCTGGGTCTTTTACCCTACTCACCTATCATAGCCATTGCATCCTTTTGATCTAGTTTTTCTTCTCACATAGGTACCATTTTTTGTTATCTCAGTGTAAACCCAATAGTGAGGGTTCATTTCATAGAAAAGTCAATGGTCATATTATCCAACCTTGCATCTTGCACAGTGAAATTATTTCCTTATTCATTACTACAAAATTAAGAGTTTAGGATTAAGCTGAAGTTGTGGGTGCCTTTCCTCTTGTTTATGATCTAGCAGTACTTCTATTATTACCATTACATGTTAAAATATCTAGTAGATCCATGCATTCACCATATTGATTATATCAATTCACAGAAGTTGTTGATTATCTCCACCATTATTCCCATTATTCATAATCTTCAACCTTGTGTAGTTATCTACACTCTATATAACCGACAATAATAAATAACTCAATGATTCTTTAAATAGAAAACTTTCCCATTTTCCATCTCATTCTCATCTCCAAAACCACCTTCTACTTTGCTTCATTATTCCTCTCCTTGATTATCATCATACATGCTTACTTAGTCAAGACACCACCTACTTGGTCTCTCTCTTATCTCCAATTTGTGTCCTAATTTCACTCCTTTCTTCTCCTATTTCCTTTTCTTTCATGGATCTCCTTATTTTTACTTTTCATCACCAAACTATTTTCTCCTTGGTCCTTTTTTTCAAACCGTTCATGATCTCCCATATTTCTCATCCTCTCCTTACCCTTCATGATTGTTACACTTATCTCCCCATCCTTTTCAATTCTCCAATCTATAATTATTTACTGCATTTCTCACCCCCCATCTTATACCTTTTATTTTTCTTCTCTTTTCTCCATTTCATTTCATTTTTTCATCTCCATTGATGACATTCCTTGTTCTTATCAACCTATAGTCCATGCCTAACTCCTACCATCCTTCTCCACCTTCATCTTTATCTATGACCTCATTGTTTTCTTCCCTTATCTCTTCATCCATTTCTTGGTCTAACTTCACCTCATCCCTTATTGGATACTATTTATTTTCCACCATTCAACCTCCACCTCTTTAAAGTGTGATCACCAGTTGTACCACCTCTATGCACATCTCCTTGTTTTCTTCCTCATGTCCTCCACACCATTGCTTTAATGCATGAAATCCATAACCTTCTACCTCATTTAATTAATATTATAATTATTCATCTCAATCCATATTCTAAAACCCCTCAGATTATTTCTTTGAATTCCCTCAAAACTCAATGTTTACTTATTTTAGGGCCCCACTGGCTCAAGGGTCCAGGATTCAAATCTTTACCACTTTTCATTTACTCACTCTACTACTTTGTTTCCTCAAATCATTAAATAATACCCTTTCATAGCTTGTTAACAACATTATTGTGGAGTATGGACAATGTTGGCTTATTTAGATGGTGATGAAATAGCCCATCAAATCACCACAATAATTTGAGTAGTGCCATATTTTTTAAAGCCTAGTAAAGCATATTTATCCCTTCTCTTTAAAATTGTTACAAACATTTCCTACTTGAACCTTCTTATCCATGGCTATAGATTCTTTTTTCATAGTTGACGCAATCATCTAATTACATCCTAGGTAATCTTATACACTATTTATACCCAACCAATTAGTAAAATATTTGATAATCATATTTTCCACCCTTTAGAGCTTCCCTTTCTTTAACCTCCTTCAACTGGACCTAACTGAATGATACATCAAGTTGGGGAAACCAAGTTAACCCACAGTTCCCACCCCAAAAGAACTACATTTGGCCTAATGTTCTTTTTCAATTCTTATCCATGGAACTATGTAGGTAGTGTCCACTTACTGAGTCTATTTGGAGTCAGATAGACCATCCCCTTCCAACCCATACCCAACCACCCACACTATCACCACATCCACCTTGACATTGGTTACTTTTGACCCTGACCATTAGCATGGTTTATAACAAATTTTCATGGTCATTTTGACCACACCAAACAACCTTTCCATGTTGAAATTTTTAACTTTTGCACCACCTCATGCATGACCTAACCAATTGTGTTCTTTCATAGGAACACTTCCTACCTTGGATACTGGTGACCAACATTAGCTATGACTAACATTGTGGACCAGTTATCCCTATCACATGTCCTTCTAGGATCAAGATTATTTTTACCAATATTGGTAGCATTAGTATTTGCATAATCTTGACTATCATGCTTAGTCACCTTTCACCCATGGGTAGTTCACATTCCTAACTACCTTATGACACCACCTAGTGCCTCCACACCAATTACTTATCAAACATGTACCCAATTTGGCCTTTTCTTATCAAATCCTAGTTTGATATAGAATACCTCTTCCCATACTCAAGGAACCCTAAACTTTGACCAAGTGATTCATTTTTGTTTTTTATTTTTGTACTTCAAAGTTTCATAACAAAAGGGGGAAAATGTAGACACTAAAAAACTACACACTTATAGTTTTCAATGACTAAATGCCTTAAGACCCACTAAAGACCCCCTAAACTTTATTAACCCTTAACCAACCCATCTTAACCTAACCAAATCACTATTTTCCTAATTAAAAATAATATTTGAAAGTAATATTCACTATCACTATTCATGATGACATGGCATGTGACACGGCAAGTGACATGGCAAGTGACATGGAAGGTAATATGACAAGTGACACGTAAGGTGATATGGCAAGTGACATGGCTTAGAAGTGAGGTGGCTTGATGTGGGACATCATACCCCACTTGGGACCCTTTCCCAAGGTGCTTAATGACCTCATTTAAGCATCACAAGGTTCCCCCTTGAAATATGGTGAACTTACCCTTAATGGGCCATAAATCAACATGTATTTTGCCTTCACACATGAAAGTGGCCTTCAAAATGAGATACCTACCTCTTTAGTGCTTTGGGAAAGATAAAGGGCACCCATTTTTGACTTTTTAACCCAAATGGGAGACTCACCAACCCAAATGAGAATCCCCACCAACATCATCTTTGACTCATTCATGCACCACATGAAAAATTGTGTCAAATTTTATGTGCCATCTCTTAAAGTGCTTGGATGAAGATAATAAAGGGTGGTGAAAAGTCTTTAGCCTCATTTAGACCCATGTACATGATTTCCATTCAAAACTGGACTCATGTGCAAGGTGGGAGACTCACCAACCCAAATGGGAATCCCCACCAACCTCATATTTTATGAATCACATGTAAAATGGTGCCATACTTATACTATTCCCTATTTTGGTATGATTCTTCACAACAAATGCTATAAATACCCCCCTCTCCTTCACCCAAGGTGAAGTTGTATTTTAGTCTTTGGTTATTAAAATATTGTTACAGGTGTTTGAAGAATCTCATAATTTTGGAGGT
Source organism: Torreya grandis (assembly GCA_037957365.1). NCBI lineage: Eukaryota > Viridiplantae > Streptophyta > Pinopsida > Cupressales > Taxaceae > Torreya > Torreya grandis. The sequence goes on along the minus strand of JARHVA010008718.1, from coordinate 74,449 downwards.
CATCCACATTTTGGAGGAAAGGAATTAAAATTAATGAAGCTCTATTGAAATTGCATCAAGACATCTTCAACATCATCATCAACAACAACATTCTTCTTCAATCTTAGAAGGTAACATTTGATTTTGTTTCTTCAATTTAATTTTATAAACCCATTAGATTTTTAATCTATTCATCCCCAATTATCCATTTTTTCCCTTTTTCACTTCATTATATCAATCCATTTTCTCCCTTGCCATCTTTTATCCATTCACACCTTTGCCACTTTTACCCTCCTCATCCTCTTCCCCTTTTCCCATCTTAACTACTTACCTTCTTACCTCATCAACCATTCACCCATTTATCCCATTTAAATATTTAAATTTTATTTACATTAACCATTTATCAACCAGCCAAACCACATTTCTCTAGTCCCTTGTTAAATTTGTAAACCAAAACCATAACCTGGCTCTGATTAATTTTCAGCATTAGTTGCTTTATTTAGTCATTGTTTTAAAAGCACTTCAATTTATTATATTAATTTAGTTATTTTATATTATTTAATTATTTTTAATTTTAGTTAATTTTTATTTTAAATGAAAATATATTTCATTTATATTCACAAACTTAAGTGTTCAAAGTAGGTGGATTGACAGCCTCCTAGAAAGCTCACTTCTAAGATCTAGCTCACGTTAGGCAATCCACCCAACTACTTATCTAACCAAAAAGTTTTGTGGTAATGATTTATTATTTCAGGTCATTATTCCCTAGCAAAAGAGTATTTATCACAAAGTCTAGATTCAACACATGTGCATTCAATAGGTATTCTTCTACACACCCTTCTTAACTAGTTTCTTCTTTTCACACTTAAAAAATAGCAAAAATTAGACAGAAACACCCTCCTCCACTATATTTTCAAGCTTATCAAAATGGAATGGATGAGATGGAGAAAAAGATAATAGCTTGTGAAAAAATGGTTTATTTAACTTCTCAATATGAGGAAGTGATTAGGATATTTCAATCAACATCTATATCCACTAATGATCTGTTAGAGAGGGGTGAGTTGTGTACATTTATATTAGAGAAGATGGAGACTTGGGAAAGAAAACAAAGTGATTTGGATAAAATAATTAAAGATCCCTATTATAATAATTATCAACCTTCTTGGGCTCCTTATCCACATGAATTCATTAACCATCCTCAAGTTGAGCTAAGGGATCCCCTTGGTTGGAATAAATAATAAACTCCTATACCTATTCAAGAGACTAAACCTTCATATAGGTCTACTTCCTCTTCACCCATCCCTCAAGACAAAGATATTCAGGAGAATGAATATACTTCAAACTTTGATAACATGATTTTCATGTGAAAGGAGCATAATGAATAAGCTTTAATTTTTTTTTCTTTCCCTCTCGTTAGAGACTCACTAGATGATCTTATTTTTATCAAGACTCTAAAGCCTATTCAAGAAAAACCTACCAAGCCTCATACTCTCTCTCAAATTAATGAACTCCCTTGCCCTTCCACCATCTTTCTTATTGAATAAGAACTTATCATATGGAAGATAGATGAGGAAATTGTAGATATAAGTGGGTTTTAAGGAGAGTGTGAAGAGAGTGATTCAAGTGTGTACGAAAAGAGATTTTTATTGGCACCCCTCTTGGTGAAGAATGGGGAAACTCATTTTTAATAAATGAGAAATAATGGGATCTTGAATAAGAAGTACAATCTAAGATCTTGGATGAGGTTGAAGTGGTTGTTATAAGGTAAGAGGTTAAACTTAAAGACGGTGACTCCTAATTACATCATTAATGCACAAAGGAGTTTAAGATTATTGGCTTACCTATATCTCTAAAATAGAAATATGAGGATGTTATTTAAGTTGGTCTCACTTAGATTGATTAAAGAGAAGAGATAAATGATTATTGTCAGTATTACATTAAGCCCTTTTAGTAGATTAAAGTCCTTTACAAAGGTACATTTCTTATTAGATATCATGATCACGAGGAGGTTTATCAAGACACATACATTAAATACCATGATATAAATTAGAATTAGTATATAAAACTTATTTAAGAGCTTGAAGAACTTGTAGCAGTTGATAACCAACATGATGTTGCTCAAGATTTCATGGAAACCCATGAAAAATGCTTGGATGGAGCATCATTGGATGAAGTTATAGTTATTCCTATAATTCATAATGTGATCAATGGAAATACTCACTTCAATATCAAGGAAAAAAATAAGGGAAGCATTGAAGCAAAAGGTGAGGTTATCTTCATAGGTGACTTGTTTAATACATTGGATTCATTTAAAGATATACCAAGATGATTTATAATCAATATAATGATGAAGACAACAAGTTCAAGGTCCAAGAGGTAATTTGCCTTATGCCATTTTATACCTTATGGAGAAAAATATCTTATAAGATTTCCCTTTGATCCAAGAGGAAGAAGATATGTCTAGGTTAGTTATATATATTAGTTGCTTATTGTGTGTATTATTTTACCTAACTGCTTGGCTAAGACATGGGTTTTTTCTTATTTCCTTTGATTTATGTGTTGTTATTATTTTATGTGTGTTTGGAGGTCAAGTTAGTTGTCTTGTCTTGGTTAAGCTCAATTCAATTTTGAGTTTGAGTGTATCATTTCTTAATAGAAGGAGAAGGCCACTGGTCTATTAAGCATTACAAGTATGCTACCCCTATGATTCACTAATTTATTGACCATTTTTGACCCCCAAGTCAAAAAGCCAACCCCATAATAAAACCTTGTTTGTCATGTCTTAACAGCCTTGTTATTATTCATTTTATGCCTTGTGAGATCTAAAAATAGTCTTTTTGAAGTCTTATTAGCATATTTTAAGGTTATTTTAACAAGATTAAGGTAATGTCTTATATTAGTTTTATGTTAGTCTAGCCATTCCATAATGTGAATAAGGTTGGTCAAATTATGTTAAAGGCCTTATTTGTCTATCAAAATAATCTAATTCTTTGATCACCTTACATGAACACTTTATACATATTTGGAGAAAATAATGTTGTATTGTAAAGTTTAAGGTAAGTGTTATGCAAGAGAAAGGTGCTTTTAGTTAAGTATAATGCATGATAAATCTATTCCAGATGAAATATACATAAAAAATACTTTTAAAAATTATGGAGGAGTTATATAATGTGAAGGTTGGTAGGAAATGATGATAAGTCAATTTTAACTAATGATAAGCAGTTATAATTGAGTTTTCAACACTTAAGAGAGGCTTGTCACCCACTTGTATAGACCAAGAAGGTATGTTTGTAGGTAAAAATGGTTTAGGAGTGTCTCTTAACCTTCCACAAGTCAAATACATGTTTTGAATGTAGGTATATGTCAATTTAAATCATTAAATACTTCCTCTCCTCCATTGCTTCCATGGCAAGCTCACAAAAGCCAACATCAGATGATCATTTAGTATAGTCAAGTGAGATTTGTGACTTTTATTTTTACTAGAGGAGGGTTTCATAATAAAATTCAAATTCATGGCCATAGTCATCAAATTGGTGGCCCCTCATTTATGAATAATTATTAAGACTAAGAGGTGGTTTTAAACCCCATATGCTCAATTCTTATCCTTGAAATGATTGTTTGAGATTGGTTAGAGGAATGAGAGAAATTAAAGAGGATGTATATGTTTTTAATAACCATATAACATGTATTTACTAGTCCAATTTATCACGTGTGAGCTCAAAAGGACAAGAAATCTCTATTAGTGCATAATTTGCAAGCTAAATGTCATTGTAATTTTTATTGTTCTAAGGTTTTTGATAGTCAAACAAGTGGGTAAGAATTATATTTCATATATAACTCTCTAAAATTATTTATAGTTCCATTATATGGATCTCCATGCTCATCCACACCCACAATATTCTCAACATGAAGGCAATTTGTAAATTCTCACTAGTGCATTAGTCATCACGTACAAACAAAGATTTATTATTTTGAGGGTCCCAAGTTGTATGTAAGGAATGGTAGATGGTTTTTATATCATTTTATATTTCTTCAAAATCCATCAAAACCTATTTAGACCATTTTTATGACATAAACAGGCAAAACAAGGGTCATGTTCTTATGACTCACCAAAGGACCATGTAGCCTAAAAATAGGAGATTAACATGGCCATTAATTTTAATATAAATGAAAATCAATATAAAAACTGGTCTTGTATGGACTAAAATGATAAATAATACCTCTAAAATAAATCTTACAAGTTGGAATTTTCATCACCAATCCATCAAAGCATGCTTATTGTCAGTCCAAGTTTGAGACTGTGAGAAGTCTACCAAAGACAAAAGTGAGTTTAAAGGGGTATATACCTCATATAATAATTCATACAAGAGAGTTAAAATCTCATGAAATAGGTTTATATATAGTGGATAAGATCCCTCAAACTCAAAAGGATCAAAATAGGGATAATAAGAGGCTTAAAATAAGAAAAAGGAGACCTAAAGGTTTGTAGACTTGTAGGTCCCTTTTCCACCTAAAATGAGATGAATCTTACTCAAAGGGATGAGGTTCAAGTAAATATAGAGGGTTGGGAAGTGAGTGAATTTTTTTGTAGATGTGTGTAGGTAACATGAAGGGGAATCATATGTAATCATGAATTCATTGTGTCCATAAATCAATCTAGGATCGGATGGGATAGAGTACACCTACACTTCTAATTGGGGGCATACAATTGTTAAATAAGAGTATGACTAATGTGAGGATCCAATATAATTGATTAGGAAATAACCTATCACAACACACCATGTGAGATAGGGTTCTAAATATTATAGTCCAACATAATCACATAATAACCCTAAAAGAGTCTTATGATTTAATATTTCAATAATATAATAACAAGAAAAGTAAATCTAATCTAGTGTACACCAAAGCTTGTGGCAGAAAGTGAGGGTTAGAAAATTAAAAGTAGTCAAAACATGTATAGGGAACCTCAAAATAAGGTAAGTATGAATAACACCCTAATATATATATATATATATATATAATATGAAGTGTAATATTATTTGAGCCAACACTTATGTTGTTTCTATCTACTAAAAGAGAGGAAAACAAAGTTAGATTATACTTACTTGAATGTGAACCTGTCGAGACTTAATCTCTTACTTGGATAAAGGGGATTTACAAAAGGTTGTTGTGGTTTATAAGGATAAATTTTTTAGGTAAAAACCTATCCACAAGACTATATTCTCCAAAATAATAAGAATAAGCTAAGTTTCCTCAAGTAGAATGGTGAAAGAGTAGATTGTGAATAAGCATGAGAAAATAAATTACTCTTGATTGAATATCCTAATAATGAATAAAATGACCTTGTATTTATAGGTATAAATTACCCTAAAATAATTCAAATATGTTAGCTATGCTAGGTTGACCTAATAAACCTAGCACATTTTCAAGCTAACTCACTAAGTATCTACTAGGATAGTTGGAAGGATAACAAACCAAAAGAGAGAAAGGGTCCCTAGATTATACTAGGTCAACCAGGTTGACCTAGTATGTTGAATAGGTTAAAATGGTGCCAAGTAAGGAAATTAATGATAAAAAAATGAAAAATACTAGAAGACTATGCAAGGGAGGAGAAATAGCATAGGTAAATGTTTTAAAAACTATTTAGTTTGGTGATAATATGGAAAGAGGGACAATAATCTTGTGAAGCAAAAAAGGACTACCCACCCCTTTCCTAATGCACCCATTATGACATTCACTTAGAGATATTAAGTTTTGATAGGTTCCTACAAGATGTAAAGCATTAGTATTTGATAAAATGTGAAAATATTATGTGTATACATATGCCCCACTCGAAGCTCATCATGTGTCATGAAGGCGTAATAGGGGATGGTGCTCCAAGAAAGAGCATAAGGACATACACAACACTAATGCTAAAAAAAAGTTGAAGTATTTTAAATCAAAAATAACTAAAATTAAATGATTGAAAGGGAAACTAATCTAAAAAGATTAAATAACTAAAAAGTAAATGTGATGCATACCTTAACTTACCTTTTATGATGGGATGGTTTATGTTGTGTTGTTAGTTTTGATTGTGTAGGGTGTAAAGATTGCTTTCAAAAAACCCAAGAATCAAAAACTAAAGTGCAAAAAAAAAATCAAGAAAATCCAAGATATCTAGTGTTATGAGGATGGGATGTACTTGGGAAATTTGTAAATATTGGGTGATAGGTGTTATGTTAGACTAAATGACCAAGTTAAATAACAAGAGTAAATCAAGTGACTAAAAATCCAAGGCTATTAAAGACCAAAAAACTCAAAAAATATATCCTAGAGTAAGAAAGGCAAACACACCAAATCAAATCAAGGATACATGTCAAAAAATATGGAAAAATAAAATGAAAATAAATGGTAAAAATAGTAACTAAAAATATAAAATGGTAAAACAACATTGATGAGTTGGATATTTCTCTACACGCTCTACATGCTTTCCCACCTATGTTAATTTTGAATCTATCCATGGATATATGGGACCCAAATGGACCCCTTGACACCTCTCCCCCTCCCCTTTAGTATTGGATAGACATTAGAATATCATAGGCTACTATTCCAAACCTATGACCCAAGGTGATGCATCAGTTCCCAATACATGAAAGAATGTCCTCTTAGTGGATAAGAACTATGTGAGTCAAAAGGCTTTCCAACTACTGTTAGAGTTGATGGATGGTTCCCTTAAGCTCCTCAATATAATGTTGGAAGTAATTTTTTATTCAATGGATCACACTCTTATGGGAAAGGTTTTTGACTTTAGACTAAATATTGATTTGGTGAGGAGATGGATCACTACTAAATGGAAAGTGAAAGGTAGTGTTTTGCTTAGTGCCATAATTGGGGGGATGTTCCTATTCAATTTTATACCTAGTGAATATCTCACCCAAGTTCTTATGGGGGGACCATGAGTGTATGGAATGCACAACCTCTCTCTTTACAAGTGGAAACTAAGGTTTGATGTTACTACTAATTTAAACAAAATAGCCCCAGTTTAGGTGAGGCTTCTAAGTATTGCATTAGAATAATAGGATGATGAAGTCATCACTTGGATAGTGAATATTTTTGGTCACTTCGTTGATCTAGACAATACCACCAAGAACAAATCTAGGTTAGTATTCTCTCGATTCTGTGCTAGTGTTGATATTAATAAAACTCTGCCTAATTTCATCACACAAGTCAAAATTCAGCAAATGGACACAACTAATTTAGTATGAGAATGCCATGGTTTCTTTTTAGAATTTTAATATTAAAGGGAACCTCTTTACCTAATGAAAATCCAAGAAAAATAACTCCATTATGTCAGATAGACAAACCAATGGAGAAAAAGACTATCCTTTTAAAGAGTATATCTTAAACATCACTAGTACTCCCTAAAAGGAGAAAAAAGAAGGTATGGTTGGTGAATAAGATAGAGGCTTATCAAATTATAAGGAAAGAGATATTTATATTTCCACCTCTAGGAGGGAGGCTCTTAAGACCCCAGACATTGAAATCAATTCAGAGAAACAACTGATTGACTAGTTTGAGATAATGATCCCCTCTTTAAAAAACATGGAGTAGGGAGAGATACATCAGTTGAATAAGTATAATGTTGATCTAATTTTAGGGAGGTATAAGTTGTCCAATGAAGATAATGGTAGTGAACACATCCTTAAATGGATTAGAAGCCCAATCAAAGGGGAAAGAATTGATAGTAAACTATAATGTTTCACTTTACCAGGGAATAAATCCCTTAATATAACCCTGGATGCGAGATATAGTAAGAATGATAAGGACCTAGATTATGAAGGTTGAACCATTGCTAAGAATAAATGAAAAGGTCAAGGATGGAAAATTATTGATGTGGGTGTTGATTCCAAAGCTGTAAGACCTACCTAAAGAGAAACTAGATAGAAGGCTATCAATAAGTACTTTGCCATGGGAAGATAGAGGACTCTAGAGATTGGCTCCAAAAAATTCCATGGTAAATGAAGGTCCTATTATAAAACATTAGAGGGCTTAATATCCTCCAAAAGTAGTTCCTTATCAAGAACTGCATTTATGATAATAAATTTGATATCCTTTTATTGTAGGAATTCAAAATGAGATCTAAAGCTTATTAGCTTATTGCCAAATAAGTATGGCCAAAAACTGAGTATTGTATAAGTGATGCCTCAAGAGCTTTAAGAGGTATTATCACTATGTGAAATAACAATGTTATGAAAGGAAGTCTTATCTCTAGATGCAAGAATAGTTTGAGTATTAAGATGGATACTCATAATAAGTATTAAAATCTAATCAAAATTTATGCTCCTAATCAAAGAAATATAAGAAAATATTTGTGGGATACCCTCTATACCTAGATTAAAATTAATAACGAAGATTATTAAATGCTTGTTGGTGATTTCAAATCACCACTCTATCCTTTGGAAAAGATCAATGGTATCTTAGATTATATTGATAACATGATTGACTTAGCTAAGTTTTTCAATAACATGAGCCTAATAGGTCATGATATTTAAGAATAACACTTCATTTGGTATAATTGAAGGAGAGGTGAGAATTTAATACAAGTTAGACTAGATAGGGTGATATTATCCACCAATTGGGATTACACTAGTAATTATCACTTGGAAGCTCTCCCTAGGATGACCTATGACCACAATGCTCTCTTTTTATCTTATAAGGATATAGAAAATAAGGTCCCTTTTCCCTTTAGGTTTGAATGTATGTAGATCCAACATCTGAGCTTCAAAGACCAATTGGCTAGCTAGTGGAATATCATTGTTCAAAGATCCCCCATGTTTAGGTTGGCTTATAAATTAAATATTATTATAAACAAAGTCAAAGGTTGGAATAGTTATAATTTTGGAAACATTTTTAAGAACAAAAAGAGGATATCTAATAATATTATTGATATTCAAAAATAGATGGCCAATGAAGAAATTAATAATGATATGGTAAAGCAAGAGGACTCTTTGAGGAAGGAATGGAGTGATTTGATGCAAAAGGAGGAAATATTCTAGAAGAAAAAACCATAGTTAAATGGCTTAAGGAAGGGGATAATAATACCACCTTATTCCATCAATCTACCATGAGGCATAGGAAGAGAAACAACATTAACAAGTTAATAGATGAGAATGGATATTTGTTCTAGTTGGATATTCAAATGAGGTAGATGGTTGTCAACTAATTTTAGAATTTTCTTGCAGTTCAAGATAGAATGGGAAAAAAAGAGTTAAGGTATATTATCCCTACTCAACTAAATGATGAATGTAATAACCTCCTAACAAAACTTGTGATAGAAGAGGAGTTTAAATCTTGCCTCTTTTTGGTTAAAGACTTATAAGGCCCTAGGACTGGATGGTTTCCCTCAAGCTTTTTTCCAATATTTATGGGAAATTATGGGGTAGGATGTTATCAAGGCAACCTCATATTTCTTTAAGTCCAAAAAATTGTTGAAATAACTGAATCACACCTTTATAGTGCTTGTTCCTAAGAAACTAGATCTTATTTGTATGGGAGACTTTAGGCCCATTATCCTTTCTAATACCATCTACAATATATTTTCTAAGATTTTGGTTTATAGATTGTAGGCAATCCTAGATCCATTAATTAGTAATAGCCAGAAGGGATTTGTTTCAAGAAGACACATTTTATATGATGTTATATCCACTCATGAGTACATTCATTCTATGGAGAAAAAGAATTTACCTAAGATGGTATTTAAAGTAGACATCTCTAAGGCTTATGATAGAGTGGATTGGAGATTTCATTTCAAAATACTTGATAAAATGGGATTCCAAGATAGAGTAATGTAGCTCATCAAAACATGTGTCACTACCATCAAGTACTTTGTCCTTATTAATGGGATTTCTAAGGGATTTTTCTATGCAAGAAGGGGTACTTGGCAAGGTGACCCATTGTCCCCTACCTATTTATTCTTATGGTAGAGGTTCTAAGCAAAAGTATCATAAAGTTATTGAGATCTTAGGAAATCAAAGTTATTAAACCTACTTCAACAATGGATCTTGATACCATACACCAAGTTATTAATGATACTATCATATTTGGAGCTACCTTGATGGCGAAATCTAAGAAATATATGGAATTTCTTAAAGATTATGAGGATGCTTCTAGCCAATGTATCAACTATGATAAGATCTTGGTCTACTTTTTGAGCACATCTTTAGAACTTCAACAAAAAATCATGAAGATATTGACTATTCAAGTGGTGAGCTCCTAGGTACTTATGTTATCCTACCCTTAGTTGTTAAAGATGTTTCCCACTTATAAGGGAATTTTATCCTTGAAATAATTCAAAAGAAGTTGTAGGATGGAGACTAAAACTATTGAGTCAAGATAGAAAATATCAACTTATGAAGGCTTCTCTTCAAGTAATTCCTATTTCTTTTCATTCCTTATTCAAAATCCCCAAATATATAGTAGAAATTTTTGAAAGAATTTAGATTAATTTCATATGGATTAGGGTGAAAGAGAAAAAAATAATGGCCATAGTCAGTTGGGATAAAGTATGCAAACCTAAATTGTAAGAAGGACTAGGAATTAGAAAAATTCACTTGAGCAATAAAGCCCTCTTAGCTAAAATTGGGTGGAATTCTATGAGTTTTAGCAAGGATTGAATTAGTATTATGAGATAAAAAATACCTATTAAATGACAACCTTAATTATTTCCTTCATGATTATAGTATCCCTAGTGGATTGATGCTTTGGAATAATGCATTAAAAATCAAAACCCTACTGCAACAAGGCATTAAATGGAAACTGGGGGATAGTAGAAAAATTAAATTTTGGGAGGATTGTTGGCTAAAAGGCATCCCTGTATATAAGATACATAAATTCCAAAGACTTGATGATAGAGCCATTACTCAATTTGGGAGATTAGCTATTGATTATCTTCTACCTGATAATAGTGACTAGAAACAACTACCAGACTATTGTTAGGACCACAATGACATTCTCCTAATTACTAAGGAATTATAGATTCTCCTCCAAGACTACATAATTCTTATATTCCATGTAAGGGATAAATTACTTTGGGCCCAAGACACAATGGTATTTTTTACAGTCAGTTTAACATATAATATACTCTTTGAGTCTAATGAAGACTCAAACTTCTAGAGAAGGGTCTGGATTCAAAATGTTATTCCCAAAATCAATCATTCTGGCTTACCACTCATAATAGGATCCTTACTAAAGATAATATTTAGATCAAAGGCTTATAAATTCCTAACCATTGTACACTATGTAAAAAAGAGGAAGAATCAGTTTCCCACCTCCTATTACACTATGAATTCTCTTAGGAGGTGTTGAACCTAGATTTTCAAAACTTGGGAGTCTACTGGAGCATGAATCATGACCTCTCAAATTTCATTATAGGTTGGTTGTCCCCATTTGTCCACCCTATTGGGTGAATATATTTTTACTGACATAATGGTAGCAAAATGGTTAATTTAGCCATAGTGTGATGAGATAAAATCTCTCATGAATGAAAAGGGAAGCTCCCTTTTATTGTTACCTAACACAACGCTTAATTATTTACAATGATTTTATCATAATGGGTGTTGTCATATAATCCAATTATCATTTTTCAGAATTGATGTTCAATCACAAAATTCCTTCCATTCTTTGTGATATACTTTGAAAATCTAAGATCACATGATGAGCCAAATATAACCAATATTTAGATTTTTTAGCTAAAAGATTAACAAGAATAATACTAGTAGAATAAACTTGAAAGATATAATAAGGTACAACCCAAATTCTTTTCCTTATTTCAAACAAAGATAAAAATTATCAAATAAGAATAACTGGCAACCCAAAGTCTCCTCAGTAATTCACTTTTAATTTAAACATAAACCTAATAATTAAAAAGTAGCTTAAAGACTCCAAAATTAGTTTCCTAGCACCTTATGTATTGTATAAATTTCAAAACACAATTCAATCAAAGTAGAATAAAATGCAATGGGCAATACAAAAGAAAATTTGCAATACACCACAAGTATATTCCAACACAAAGTTTGAATGATCACTTGATTTTCTTATATTGAATGAATTTTTTATTTAAAATATGAACACAAAGTTTCAAAATTGTTTCTCAATTTAGTAGCATTTCCCCTCTATAGAAATTGGTGATCCTTTTTACAAAGAGAATCTTCCTATTTATAGAGAGAAGCTATGAACAAAAATAGAAAAACATAAATACATTGACTTATTTTTTGGCAGATTCCAAATTGACTTATGACTGTGCACTTTTCCTATGTACAAAAAGCACCAAGTAAAAATACACATGAAAAGTTTCAAAAATAAACTAAGTGTCTTTTGACATGGGAACTTCTTCATTTTTATTCTTTCCTATAAATTCCTCATATCACTTCAATGTATCCTAGAATTCACTATCATCTGGACTTGATGTATTCTTAGAGATAGTAAGAACCCTTAAAATATAATCTTCTAGATTGCCTAACATGTCCTTGCTTTTGTCTAAGATATTTTTCAACTTATTCATTATGACTTAAAATCCAACTAGTTTATCAATGAAGTCTAGTGTGAATGTTTTTATCTCAATCTTTTTCTAAATCAAAGATGAGAACTCTTGAATTATTATCCACATAGGAAGGATTTCTTGGCAATAATTTCTTACCTAACAAGGAGTTTCTCCAATTTTATTTGTAATATCTAATATCTTATCATTACACATATCCTCTAATTCTTTGAGATATTTAATTAGATTCTCAAGAACTTCTCTTTTATTCTTCATTGCTTCCCTGTAATCGATGAATACTTTCCTATTTGGAATGAACTTCTACTCAACTAAGAGTTCTAGCTTGAAATTGTGTAATTGAGTCCATGTATCAATATATTTTTCATTCACTTCTAAATTTTGAGATATTACCTTAATGGTTTGGTAAATATCCATTTTCACTTTTCTCAGGTTCTTCAAAAATTCAATGACAAAATGCAACTATTGAGTACCTTGTGTGGTCAACCTTTCAATCCGTGCACTAAATACCTAACCTTAAGGTCCAATTTTCTTAGCCTACTAAATTGCCTTTTCAGTGTTCTCATGCTCAATAGGCATAACAGACTTAGAATATTATGTGATATTTAGTAAAATAGAAGTTAGTTGTTCCACTTGTATCTTGAGTTAGTCCTTAATTTTCATGTCCTTATCATATCTCTTGATCAAGGTGCCATTGTTGCTTTTAAATATTCATTTGCACTTTCATGAGTCTAATTTCTAAGATTTATTCATCCTACTGCATATTGGGATACCTGAATATCTTCTATGCTTCTATCCTCAAGAGGTACCACAACTTTGTCATACTTATGTTCAAACTCAAAAATCACTCTTGACATAGTTTTAGCTTTATTTATCACTTTGGGTTTATTAGCATAAGTTGAAAAAAATCAAAGTCATCAGGAGACATAACTTGCTTCTTCCTTTTAGGTTTCTAAGAAATTAGCCATGAAGGAAGAAGAGATGAGTCTTCTGGAGTAGAGGAAACCAATGATTGTGATGTTTGAGGAGGAACAATGGTTTGTGAAGTAAGTGGAATGGAAAGTAGAATAGTGGAGGTATCTAATAGTGGATTTCAATTTAATGTCAATGGGATAGTGGTTATTATTTGTGGGGTTTGGGTTGGCATGGATGTCAATTTAGGGTCTAATGATATTTTAGACAATGGGGTGACAGGAGCTTTAGTTGTCATTTTGGTGGAAGATATGGACATGAATTTATCTATATCTTATTGATTAAAGTATAGATTAGTTGGGGATTCCAACAACTTTGTAGGACTAGGAAAATTAGACAAAGAATAAAAAAATTGATCTAGAGTTCCTTATGAGGGGACATGAAAAAGTGTGGCACTAGGAGGATAAGGTGGAGTTGAAAGAATAACTTAAGGAGGATGCAGGGAATGTTACCTAAAAAACTATTGGTTGAGGAGTCTCAACCATAAGAACTTTTGATTGTGTGGGTTTAGGATGTAGAGACCATTAAACCAGAGGTGATGAATTTATTGATTGAGGTGGTACCTCACTCACATCTGGTTTCTCTTATGTCTTTATTTGAACACTCTTCTTAGCACTATCTTCTTTATCTTTCTTCTTTCCTTTACTCACAAATACAAATCTTGGTTTTTGAGTGGATGTGGAGGCCTCTTCCTTATTATTTATCCTGAATTCCTCTCATTTCATTGTGGTATCTTCATCATATTATTTGAAATATTGTCATTGATGTCAAAGGTCTAACGTTATTGGTGATAAAGGCCCCATTGCATTTAATGGTGTTTTTAATATTCATATCTTTATTAATGTGTGTTAATATTTATTTAATATTAATGAATATATTTTTGGTTTCATATAAGTCAAAATATGGCCCAAAAAGAAGTCAAATAGTCATGAGGTAAAAACAAAAGAGGAATGGGACACCTTTTCTCATGAAGAGTCATCTTGAGTAATTCTAAGAGTCACCATGTGAAGACAAAAGAGGTTATGGCATATTTTTCCATGAAGGGAAACTTTGAGTAATATAAAAAGTCACCAAGATAAAGACAAAAGAGAAAAGGATGCTTTTGCTTATGAATGGTCACCATATGACTTTTCAAATGCAATGATATAAAGGGTCATGCATATTTGGTGCCATTTTCCATGAGGATTGAAGGTCAAAAGGGTGAATGCGAAAGGTCATTTGGAAAGATATAAATAAATCCTTGAGAATCCATTTGTAATATGAAAGAGAGTGCATGGTTTGTACTCATTTTCAAATAGAGAAAATTAGGAGATATTATAGAGTTCTATCATTTGTTGAGTAAGTAACATTGAGAGATAGTTGTGTTTTATACATAAGAGGGGTTGGTGCTCTTGTGTGTTAGTGCTCACAAATATTTGAAAGGGGTTGGTGATCCTAAAATTTAGCACTAAAAAACTTTGTAATTTGAGTTGGTGCTCATTAATATACTTGAGATTATTCTTTGTGGTTTTTCCCACTTTGGGTTTCCACGTAAAAATTTGGTGTCTCTCTCACTCTCTTGTGTGGTGCATATTATTTTAGTTTTATTGCATATTTTGAATGTGTGATAAATTAGTTAAATAAAAGAAACTAGATTATGTAAAATATATATAATATACTAGTTCACCATCCCCCCTCTCAATATATTTTGTGCTTAATAATTAGTATCAGAGGAAATTTTGTTAAAAAATGTTTTACAGCTTGAAGGTAGATCAAGAAAGCATGATGGTTAGATCACATGAAGGTTTTTATATAAATAAGTCACCTTTGTTTGATGGGACAAATTATGATTTTTGGAGCATAAGGATGAAGACTTATTTTATGGCCCTTGGATTTGACATTTGGCAAGTAGTGGTGGAGGAATATGAAGAGCCATATATACTTGTAACTGCTTCAACAAAAAAGAAGGCAAGTGAAAATAATGTGAAAGCTTTAAATCCTATTTTATGTGGTTTATGTGAATCAAAATTTGTTAAAGTTATGCAATGTAAATGTGCTCATAAAACTTGAGTAAAAATTAATAATATTTACAAAGGTGATGGAAAGGTTTAGCAAACTAAGCTTCAAAATTTTAGAAGATAGTTTGAGAGTTTTAAGATGTAAGAGGAAGAAAGTATAACAAGTTATCTTTTGCAGGTTGATCAAATAGATAATTAGATTCAAGGTCTTAGAGAAAATTTATAAGAATCAATTGTGGTACAAATTTTTTTGATATCTCTACCATTGATATATGATGCAAAAGTTTTGGTAATTGAAGAGATGAAGAATTTAGCCAATCTAAAGATGGATGAGCTACATGGTATTCTTACAACATATGAGATGTAGAATGAATAAGAGAAACCCTCAAAGAGAGAAGATACTTTCAAGACATTAAAGAAAGAGAAGGCTAAGATTCAAGAATCAAGCTATAGTTCTAGTGATGATGAAGATGAAAACACAGATCTATTAATTCACAAGCCAAAAAAGGGCACAGGTAAATATCAAGAAAAATTACCTTTTAAATGTTTTAATTCTAGATATATTAGACATTTTACAGCTAAGTGCCCAGATAAGGGAAATGCTAATAATAAAGAAGGAAGTTTACATACAAGAATAATTTCAAAGGAAATTTTAAGAAGGGATTTGAGAAGAAGAGTTTGTATTCTAAAGATCCTAGCTCAGTCAAAGATAGTAAAGTTAGTGATTCAGAAGAAGAAGAGATTTTATTCATGGCCATACATGAAGATACCTCCATAAGCAAAAGTATAGATGGTCAAAAAGAAGAACAAGATGAAGATAAGGTAAATTTGGAAGGATAACACATTTGTGCCTTAGAAGAGTTAAAAGCTATTGAAAAGAAGAATCGAAGATTAAAGCTTTAGATCAATAAAAATGAAAAGGAGTCAAAAGAAATAATTTAATATCTATAAGAAAACTTTGAAGAAACCAAGAATAATGAAGAAGATCTAATGGCACAATTAAAAAAAATAAGTAAAGAATGTGAAAGGTTTGTTATTTAAATTGTTTCTTTAAAACTAGATCTTGAGCAAACAAATAAATCAATCAATGATAGAGTAGCCAATGATTCAAAATTTGAGAATATCACTAATATGTTGAATAAGATATTATAAAGTCAAAGATCAATGTCAAATAAGACATGTATTAGATTTGAAAAAGAGAAATGGGATGCCACAACTTTTACAGATAAGGAAAAAGGAAAGAGTTATGTTAAATCTCTTACAAAAGAGGAAATAAAAAGGGAAGAAGTTAAGAATATAGAGGACATCTCAAACAAAGAATGCTGGAGGGAATAGAACTACAAAAGGTAATTACATCATAGATACACAAATAGGTCCTATTTTTATGGTTACTATTTTTATTGTAATGGATATGATCATAATAAAATAGAATGTCAAAAAAGGGATAACAATTTTAGAAATAAAGGGAAGGAAAGTCATGCAGAGTCAAGCAAACACCACAACTCTTTTGCTCCTCTATCAGGCTGTAATGAAGAGGCCATAATGTGTTACAAGTAAAATAAATTTAGACACATAGCTTAGTACTAGATAAGAATATTTGAGCTAGTCAAGAAAGACTAGAGTTTCAAGGCTCCATTCATCAAGAAGAAAGTTTAGATAGGTTCATGGTAGAAGAAACAACCTAAAAAATCTATGTTGGTACAAACAGCTTTGCATGCAAGAAATGTAGAAAATCCATGGTTTATTAATAGTGGATGTTTGAGGCACATGATAGGAGATAAAATTAAGTTTATAACTTTGAAGAAGATCAATGGTGGCATAGTGAAATTTGGAGACAATGCTACTGTCAGAATTACTAGAAAAGGTACACTAAGTTTGGATAATGGTAGAATTAAAACTAAAAATGTTTTGTATGTAGAAGGTATAAAGAATAATATTTTGAGTATAAGTGAAATGCGTGATTAGTGGCATACATTAAAGTTTTATTTAAAAGGTTGTGAAATTAGGAGAAAAGATTCAGATGTGTTGATTACATATACTTAGAGAATAGGTAATAATTTGTATATATTATCAAAAATTAAAGGTCAAAGATGTTGTTTGAGTCAAATTAAAGAAAGTTGGCTATGGCACAGAAGAATGAGACACATAAATTTTTACAATCTTATCAACATCAGCAAGTAGCAAGCAATTAGAAATCTTCCAAAGATTACAAAGCCATCTAACACACTTTGTGAACCTTATTAGCATAAGAAGCAGGATAGAAGGTGGTTCAAAAAAAAGAGTACTTAACCACTCAGATGCTAGAGCTTGTTCACACTAATCTGTGTAGACCTATGAAAACTCAAAGTACTCAAAGTGAGAAATATTTCATGTTGTTTATTGATTATTTTTCACATATGACTTGGGTAATGTTTTTAAAGAAAAAATCAAAAGCTTTTAGGCATTTCAAATCATTCAAAGCATTAGTTGAGAATGGAACTAGTTTGAAGATTAAGTGTCTAAGATTAGATTGAGGAGAATTCATGTCAGATCAGTTTATTCAGTTTTATGAAGACCATGGAATAAAGAGACATTATTTAGTAGCCATAACTCCATAGCAAAATGGAGTAGTTGAGCAAAGAAATATCATAGTTTAGAATATGGTAAGGACAATGTTAAATAAATCCAAGATACCATATAAATATTAGAGAGAGGTAGTTACTATAGTAGTGCATATTCAGAATAGAGTATTATTGAGATTCAATAGTGACAAGACTCCTTATGAGCTATGGAAAGATAAACCAATAATAGTTGATTATTTCAATGTTTTCAGTAGTAGATGCTTCATTAAGAGAAGTGATGAAAAATTTGGTAAGTTTGAATCTAGAGTAGATGAAGGTATATTTATTGGTTATTCTTGAAAAATTAAAGCTTATAAATGTTATAAAAAAACTAAGAAAATTGTTGAAAGTGAAAGTGTCAGGATAGAATAAAATGAAACACAAAAAATCAGTGATCCAGTAGACATTCCTAAAATCATTAAAGAGGAAGATTTTGAATAATTAGATGAAGATGAGAAGAAAGACAAAAAGGACACCAAAGCCCCATCCAAATATGTCTAAAAAAATCATAATAAAAGTGATATCATTGGGGACATAAATGAAGGAATTCACACTAGAAGAATGATGGTAAGTGAATCTAAGAAAGTTAATTTCTCTTTGTTGTCAAAAATTCATCTATAACTTTTTCAAAAACTAGACATGATAAGCATTGGGTTAAATAAATGGATGAATAAATAAATTAGATAGAAAAGAATGATACTTGGGAATTAGTGGCTAGACCAAAAGATCATAATGTGATAGGAAAAAAATAGGTTTATAGAAATTAGTTTAATGAAAATGAAGAAGTGACCATGATTAAATAAATATTAGTATGTAAAGGATATGCTTAGATTTAGGAAATAGATTTTGAAAAAAAAATTGCACTAGTAGTAAGGCTAGAGGTTATTATAATGTTTCTTGCATATGCAGTGTTTAAAAATTTCAAAGTGTTTTAGATAGATGTGAAATCTACCTTCCTAAAAAGGAATCTAGAAGAAGAGGTCTACATTGATAATCATAAGGGATTTCTTCTCTCAAATATAAGTATCCATATATACAGATTGAAACAAGCTCCCAGAGCTTGGTATGCAAAACTTGATATGTACATATAGGATCAAGGTTTCAAGAGAAGATTTGTTGATAGTAATATCTACATCAAAATAGAAGGTGAGCATCAATTGATTGTTGTGGTATATGTTGATGACATCATTTTTGGAGGAAACATTGAAAAGATGACAAAAGATTTTTTTGATAATATATAAAAAGAATTGGAGATGTCTATGCTTGGAGAATTATCATTTTTCTTATGGTTGTAAATCTTTGATTCAGATAAAGGAATTTTTATATCTCAAAGCAAATATGCCAATAAAATGTTGAATAAATTTGGTTTTGAGAATTGTGCACCAGTTGGCACACCAATGTGTATAGGAAATAAAATGAGCAAGGATGAAGATTCACCTATTGTAGATCAATCTTTGTATACATCTATGATTGGTAGTCTTTTATATTTGAAAACATTGAGGCTAAACATCATGCATGTAGTAGGTATGGTTTCAAGATATCAGTCAACTTCAAAAGATAGTCATATTCAGTTGGTGAAGAGAATATTCAAATATATCAAGGGGACATTAGATTATGGATTGTGGTATCCTACAAGCATAAATTTCACTTTAGTTGCATATACAGATTCATATTGGGAAGGGTGCTTGGATGAAAAAAGAGTACAAGTGGAAGAGCTTTCTTCCTTGGTTATAGCTTAGTATCATGGCTAAGTAAGAAGAAAAATATAGTATCACTTTATATAGTTCAAGTAGAATATATTGAAGTGGTATTATGTTGTACTTAAGTGCTTTGGATGAAGTAAACTTTGGGAGATATCAAGGTAAAATATGAACCTATTTCTATTTCTTATGACAACAAAAGTGTTATTAATATTTTGAAGAATCCAGTGATGCATTTAAGAACAAAATATATTCTTATTAGATATCACTTCTTGAGAGAGTAGGTTGCAGATCAATAGGCTAAGATGGAATATATCAGTACTATATAGTAGATTGTAGATATTTTCATAAAGGCACAACCAAAAGACACATTTGAGTATCTATAGGATAAATTGGGAGTAATTTCTTTTACTTCCTGCCATTGAGGTTAAGCATCAGTTAATGGGGAGATAAGTGTTAGATATAGGTAGGCCCTTTGCCATTAATGTCAAAGGGGGAGAAAAATAGAAATAGGTATAGGTATAGGTTCAAAAATAGGTACAAGTTGATACAGTAAGGGAGAGTTATTGTATGTTTTTCAGATGGTAGTATGTGTAGGTTTCAGGATGTGGTAGTTTTAGCTTGAGGTTACCATCAATGAAAAATGGGGAGATTATTGGAAATATTGTCATTGATGCCAAGGGTCTAGCATTATTGGTGATAAAGGCCCCATTGCATTTAATGGTATTTTTAATCTTCATATCTTGGCTAATGTTTGTTAATATTTATTTACTATTAATGAATATATTTTTGGTTGTATATAAGTCAAAATAGGGCCCATCCTGAAGTCAAAAAGTCATGAGGTAAAGATAAATGAGGAGTGGGATGCATTTTTTCATGAAGATTCATCTTGAGGAATTCCAAGAGTCACCATGTGAAGATAAAAGAGTGTATGGCACATTTTTCCATGAAGGGAAACTTTGAGGAATACAAAAAGTCACCAAGATAAAGATAAAAGAGGAAAGAATGATTTTGATTATGAAGGGTCACCATATGAATTTTCAAATGTAAGGATACGAAGGGCCATGCAAGTTTGGCACCATTTTACATGAGGATTGAAGGGTCACAAAGGGTGAATTCCAAAGGTCATTTAGAAATTTATAAATAAAGGCTGGAGAAGCCATTTGTAATATGTAAGAGAGTGCATGGTTTGTATTTTTTTTCAAAGAGAGAAATCAAGATATATTGTAGAGTTATATCATTTTTTGGGTAAGAAACATTGAGAGATAGTTGTGTTTTATACACAAGAGGGGTTGGTGCTCCTATGGGTTGTTGCTCACAAATCTTTACAAGGGATTGGTGCTCATGTGGGTTGGTGCTCACAAATAGTTATTGTGTTGGTGCTCGGTAAAGGGATTGGTACTCATATAATTTTGTGATTGCAAACTTTATAATTTGAGTTGGTGATCATTCATATACATGAGATTATTCTCTGTGGTTTTTCCCACTTTGGGTTTCCATGTAAAAATCTAGTGTCTCTCTCACTCTCTTGTGTGGTGGATATTATTTAAATTTTATTGCATATCTTGAATGTGTGATTAAGTGGCTAAAGAAAATACATCAAATTAAGTAAAAGATATATAATATACTAATTCACCCCCCTATCATTATATTTTGTGCTTAACACATATTATTCTTCTGACCCTATCTTGAAATATTTCAATTTAATACCTTTAGATTCTAACCAAGCATTAGTTCTTGTAAGGAAGGGTTGAAATATTTCTTTCATAGATGTCCATTCTTTTATAGACCATTAGATTTATGGAATAGGAGTAAAAGCAACTTGATTTCCTTCATATGAAGGATCCAATATATTTTCATCATCAAATATATTAGATGAAATGTTAGCCAATTGTAAATCTTCAATTTAATTAGCAGTGAGATGACTATAATCAAGTCTCCTTACATCTTATTTAGTTATACATTCTACACAGATATACTCAACTTTGTGCTCATGGATATAATTGCCTTTCAACTTTTCAATCATCATTCTATAATAAAAATTTTTCATACCCTTATACCTTTTAAGGGTGATCCATTGTATTTCAATTTACATTGTCTTTGCCTTTGGAGTAGTGGACATGGTGTATCGACCAATGCTTATCAAAAACTTGAATCATCTTTTATGTGCATCTAACTTCTTGTGTATGGTCATCATTATCTTCACATCTACATCAAAACCAATTTATCACTTGAATACCTTGGTAGCATGTATGGTTGTTCATTGAATCCTCCTACCTTGATGTAAGTGAAAGTTAGGAACTGAAGAAAAATATAACCAATCTTGTTTACTATTGGCCATGCTTGATCTAAAATTCTTTTCTTTTCTAGTTCTTATTCTAAAATAAAAATGAACTTCTAAGAGAAAACATCATTAAATCTCTTTAAATGTTTAATGCTTTCCTTGAGGGTCAACTATGGATAGTACTCATAAATAAGAACTTTCTTCCTTTCACCAAAACTAGTTAGTCCTGGAAAGGTCCTCATAGAGGCTATAGTATACACTAGGTAAGAAGTCATATAAAACTTAAGGGAATAATTTACTTCAAAAAGTTTGTGGGATATAGCATTAATGATCTAACTTCCCCAATAAATTCTTTGCTTATCTTTTTTAATGATGAAGATATAATGATACATCCATTCTTGAAAGATATTTGATACATGGAGAGCTTTGAACCTACTTAATAGAGTGATTAAATCTCCTATATCCTCCTAAAAATCATTACGGTATAAGTTTTTAGGCCATCTTACAATTAAGTGCCTTGGTGTCTTTAGCCAATGTGTATTGATGTGCCTTTTACATTTCTCAGAATTCCTATCATAATATTATTGGACTGAAATTATGCTAATATCATAAAATTCATCAATATCCAAGAGGTGAAATTTTTTATCAAAGTATTTGGCATCTAGTTGAATTACCACTTTTCCATTGGCATCCTTGACTGAACTAATTTCTTTATCAAAATGAGCAGTAGCTATTAAGATGAACTTTGGATCTTGAGCTAACATAGGGAATGAAATTGTTTGGTGTATCTCACTATTAAGAATAGGCTGAATATGTGGAACAATAGGATTCCTGCTTAACCTTTGTAATAACTTGGCCATGTCAACATGACCAATCTTTGTATCTCCAATTTTATCTACATTAGTATCTATTTTAGATGCTAGGAATACACCTTTAAATTTATACTTTATTATTCTTTCAGCTGGAGAATCTTTTGGCATTGATCTGGTATCTATAAAAGAGAATTTTGATTCCCTAAAGTTAAACTTTTTCCCTTATTTTTGGGAAACATGTAGTTCAGAGAAAATTCTTTGCACTGCATGATGGGTTGATCACTTTGGTGTAATTTGGATAATTTTCTCCAAACTATATAGGGAAAGGTTTTTGTGTACTTCAGAGAAAATTCTCTGAACTACACCAAAAATATTAAAATGCACACTTCAGAGAATTTTCTCTAGAGTGCTCTAGACTATGTGAACTTCAAAGAAAATTCTCTGAAGTGCACCAAAAAGGTGTGCAATGTTTACTTTAGAGAAAATTATTTGGAATGCACCAAGTGTCATGCATTTCAAATAAAAGTCTCCAAAGTGCATCAGATGGTGAAATGTACACATCAGAGAATTTTATCTAGAGTGCACCAGATGTGGTTTTGGTGTACTTCATGGAAAAAATGCTCCTTGGTGCATCTTGGAGAATTATATTTGAAATGCACTAAGAGGGTTAGGGTTTTGTAATATTAGGGAAAGGCTCAAGACAATAATATTAAAAACCTTAGGAAGAAAGAGAAATAAATAAACTAGCAAAAACAAGTAAAATAGAGACTTACATAAGACACGATGAAAACAACAACAAGACAAAATATCCTATGGCACGAAAATGATCAAATCATTAAATTCAATGGTGACAGAGTAAATTTAAATTAAGCTCAATAATGGTGACTGAGGATGCACTCATGCTCAAAAATGGCAAAGATAAATGGTAAAAATTAAATTACGTGGGTTATATATATATATATATATATATATATATATATATATATATATATATATATATATATATATATATATATATATATATATCTGTGTGTGTGTGTAATTAATGTAAAATTAAATACCAATATGGTTTTGGGATTAGGTGTATGGTCAAAGAAATTCTATGACTTTACACATGTAATGATGGTGAAAATATTTACTTTTGCACTTGAGCATGTAGTCTATAGAAAATTTTATAGATTACACATGTATTTTTAGAAAATTTCTCCAAATATACACCTTGAGGTGTAGTTCAAAGAAAATTCTCTGATTTGCACCATTTGACCTTGGTGTAGTCTAGAGAAAATTCTTCGAACTGCATGGGAAGAAAACTATCATTCAAAAATTAACTTTGAGGGAAAAAACAAAAGCAAAAAAGGTGAAGATTAGACTCATTTTGTGAGCTTAGAGCTCATGGGCTATAAAATGGACATGTTTCATAGGGGTTATCCCATGAATTAAGACTACTTAAATTCAAGGATATCACACCCTTTATGTAAATAGATATGGGCCCATATTTCCTCGATCTTGACTCAAAAAATATGTAAGGAGTGTAATAATAGGATATTTAGAGACAAAGATAGAGATCCCAAGGAGGTTTTCCATAGGATTGCTAAATTACTACATGATAATATATCTTGTAGCATTTTAAAAGCTATAGAATTCCCTCCTAACAAGTTGGAAGAAATCATAATCAATCGGTGAAGCATCCTAGTCCATATTTGTAGAACTAATAATTCTTAGAGGATTGTTCATGATTCTACTAAATAGACTCCCACTTCTACTAGATGGATGAAGCTCAATTTTTATTGGCCTACTAAAGGTAACGTAGGTCAAGCAAGTGGGGGAGGATACTGAGATCTAAAAAGGGAGATCTTATTGCGGCCAATGCTAGTGGATTGGGAGAAAACTCTAATAATGTTGCTAAAGCTATAGCCCTCCTTTGGGGTCTTAAGGTGGCTCTTTCCATTGGAATTAAAAATATCTCAATTTAAGGTGATTCTAAACTTAGTATTGATGTTTTTAAATATGAATCAAGGATGGGTTGGAAGATTGATGACATTATACAAGACATAAGGAAACTCCTTCTTGGTTTTAAGGGAGTTGAGATTAAGCATATTTACAAAGAAGGAAATTGAGTGGTAGATGCAATGACCAGTTTTGGAAGCCGTATTTTCCATCTAAGATGATGGAGGAACCCAAACAATCTTCCTACCAATGTTAGAGATGATTTCTAATTGGAGGCCCAACCTTATTCAAATCAATGACCTTTATAAAACATTATTGGTTAGAATATATTTTAATATATATTCTATTTAGGGGACTCATGATAGACAATTACCACTTGGAGGGGAAAATAGGTATGGTAATCAACATGTAAAAGATGATGCATGTATACACTTTAAGTGAAGGGAAATTCCACTTCAACAAAAATCATATTAGAATTTTTTTGAGACATCTGCCTAGATGTCACATGAGGTAACTCAAATTCATATAGGTGCAAAGTTTAGCACCCAAGGATAATGTGGTTTGATGCAGAAGAGTCTAGAAACAATGGTGTGACTATTTTAATTTTACTAACACTTATTACCACTTAAACCCTAGAGCCCAACCTTTAAATCATTCATATTAATCAAGTAATACTTATTAATATTGTGTAACTTGTGTGGGTTAACATTTGGAGAATGCACTTTGCTTTGAGCAATCCTCTCCTCAATACCAAGAAACTCTTAATCATGGGTGGAGACAAGGTTATAACTAAGATATAATCCTATGCTGAGTTTAAGGTGGATGCCATGCTATGGAGCATTTTCTATGAGGGAGTCATTTCTCCTTTCCTAGAATGCCTCAACAAATTTGATAAAAATCTTTCAGCCCAATTTGCTACATCTTAGGATGGGGATCTCAACTAATTTGGTGGAATCTAATTCAAAGTAAAGATATTATTACTAAATCCATAGGTCTATGTTGCTAGGGCCAAAGACTAAAGAAACTAACCAAATTCTAAGACCCTAAAGGAATGAAAATTTATTCAAAAAAGGTGAGACTCTGATTTGACTACAAGTTGGTTTTGATAGGGAGAGCCTCGTCTACCCTTGGGATAAGGTCTATTTGATTATTATGAAATATTTTACTTTGGAAGGTAGATTTAAGTGTTACTATCATTATCACTTTTATCTCTTAAAACATTTTTATCATAAGTTTCTTGTGAATTTTCCATACTACCTATTGTTATCTCTTGATTATTCTATCAAAATTGCCAAGAGTGCACATGAAAGTAACCTTGTAGTTTATACCATCCCACTCCACCAAGGCCTAATCTTCCATCTCTATCACTTTCACCTAGTGCTTTGCCTACCTAAACCAATTAAATCTCATTTGGTTGATGAGGCCCATGATAGTGATTCAAATGATAACATTCCTATGAGTGTCAAATTTGGTTCCCCTTTTAAAAAAAAGCCTCTAGTCCTACCTTAAAATATTTCTTAGCCCCTCTAGGATCTCCCCATAATCCCAAGGATCTAGTCACAAATCCCTCAATGTTTTAACCCCACTCTAAAAAGGCCCCAAGTCCCCTTTTCTACAAAAAACCTCTTTATTGACTCTAGAGGGTTCTACAACTAGGTCCCCTGGCTAATTGCAAAAATCATTGATTGAGGGGTTATTTGAAATGAAGAATAACCCATAATACTTGGGTTAGAATAAGAGGAAGGGAGACACTTGAGATCAATCAGTGCCTAAAAAGGTGGGTAAGAAAAAATCTAAAAAAGATGTTGGGGTTGAGAAGATTGGTAATTCAAATATGGACAAGGAGAATTATGATCACCAAGAGTAAGGGGAAGAGGATATTAATAAATATATTGGTAATAAAATCTTTGGGAACAATAATAGGAGGTTAATAATTAGAAGATCTAGTAGATTTGTAAGTAGTAAAACCCTAGTGTTTACAATTATTTACTATTCTTCAACCTCTAATCCTAAGGATGAAGTTGAAATCATAAAGGTCAAATCCACTCCTAACCAATGGGGAGAAAACAAGGGCATCAAATACTTCGAGGAGTTAAATAATTTCTTGTATGATTCTAATAAGGAGGATATGAAGTCCATGGATTCTTCTATGAAAAAAGCTATCAATGATAAAATTTTACCTTTATGATTTCAACTTCATCCTCAGGATTAGAGGTTGAAGAGTAGTAAATTTGTGACAATTTTACTTAGATCAAAAAATATTTGGAGGAGGTTAAGAATGGGTTATGTTACCTTAAGAATAAAATGAAAGTGTTGACCACCCTATGTGTGGAAGTTATACACCAAGCTACTACATCCCTAGCTATCCTAAGGTTGGTCTAAGTTTATATATGGACATAGAAGGTAAGTCTACCAGAAAGGAGGAACTTATATCTTTACTCAAAGAAGATTTGAAAGATATTATTAACTAATATTGTTATTTTTTCATGTGTTTGGGCTTTGATTTCTATGCTCTTATGCTAGCTTAAAGTTTATTTTTTGTTGTTCCACTGTTAATGGTTATTGACCTATTTTATCTCCCTTGGGGATTTTTGTTATAGGGATCTATACCCTTTTTTGTAGCTTATCAATACCAAAAATAATCCACATATCAATCATCAATGAAAAAGGGTGCATAAAAGGGAAAATAACATTGATGAGTGAGTAGTAATAATCCACATCTCACTTAATAATGAAAAAAGGGTACGAACTTAGGTGTACATAAAAAAAAGATAAAAAAATCATGATAAATGGTAAAAATAAGGGAAATTAAGTTTAGTAAATGTAAAACTCATTTTAAGAAAATGATCCAAAGTTTCTCAAACATGTTCTTTCACTCTAAGGATAGATAGAACTAAAACAAGATAGTGCTAGCATGTTTTTAAGATATGAAGAAGAAACAATTAAAGAAGAAGGGAAAATAGATTTGGAATCATAATTTGTATATAAATGGGGAAAATGAAATGGGTGGAGGGGAGAATGAAAGAAAAACCAAGGTAGAGAGAAATCTTTATCGAATTCAAGACACTCAAATTAGGTTTATCAAAATAAGATGACTTTCAACCTTAAAAACTATGAATAACTTCTCTTAGCAACACAAGTCTTGGGTAAAAAAATGGAGTATATAGATCATCCCATGAAGGCTATATGCATGAAAATTAAAATGGGCCTACCTCCCCATGACTTCTTCCCTTCTTTTCAAGACCCCTTACAGATCTTTTGGTCTACTAGGAAGATTGGTTACTTGCATGAGAAAGTAGGTAGAACCATAAAGTTTTTTGAATTCCCATATTCTAATCTACTAGCCTACTGCACCCTAAAGGAATTTGGCTCTATGTAAACCTGACTATGGTGTTTGATATTTGATTGAAGATTTGAGATGTGCTTGTAATCACATATTTTGGTATGATTTTGACTTTTGAAATTTGTATGTTGCCTTTTAAGTTGCCTTTTATTTTTAACTGATTTAGATTTTAACTTTCTTGATGGTTTTTTCTATTCCTCCTCCATACATATTTGGAAAACCAAACATGGGTGGTAAATATGACTTCCATTTGAAAACTTGGGATAAGGTTTCTAAGAGAGATAAAATTCAAAGAGTGTGTGGTCTAAGCGTCTCATAAATCAAGGTAAAATAAAAGTGTTATCTTGACTTTGACCTTGTTTTATTCAATGTGTAGATGAAATGAAAGGGAAATCAAGAGGAATGACACATGAAACAATTTTAATTGCTTCAAATTGTAAAAAATTTGACAAAGGGAAAAAAAGGATATAATGATAGTAAAGTTTGATTCCTTATCATAAGAATGAGGGAGATGGAGGAAAACATGATAACATAGATTGTTTAAAATTTTCATCTAGCCAAAGAAGAAAAAGCTAAAGGTCTAAAAAAAGGATCAAGAACATGAAAATAATAGTAATTTTATGAGGAGGGTCAGGTCCTATCCATGGTATTATAAAGAAACTCATAAAGAGAGACCCAAAAGGGTGTTGATAAGAAAGAGAAAAAGTAAAGTGAAGAAGCTTTTTTTTTTCACAAATAAACTCTTGAAAGAAAAACCCAAAGGATGCCAAAGTAACATTAGAAAGTAACAGCAACAAAAATGATTAAAAGATGGTGTTTTTGTGAGGGATGTTAGGTCTATTTGTGGTCTTACAAAGAAACTCACAAAATAAAGATCCATGAGGGGTGTGAAAATCAAGAGAAAATGCAATAAGATAAAGAAGAATATGGTACATCAAGAAACCAAAAAATGAAAATGGAGGACTAAAGGTTTGTGAAAAAGAGGAACTTGATGTAAAAGGAGAGACCCATGCTTAATTAACCTAAAAAAATTGTTATAAGGATATAGATAAAAAAACATGACAAGAAGGAAATGTTTAGACAAAGTAATTTTTAAGGAATTGAGCATTGGTGGGATCTTTGAAAACATGGCCTTCATTAGTTTGAAGATGGTAAGTGCTTAAACCAAGGATGTCTTTGAATAAATATGGACACCACCATTTTTGGGCATTTTTCCTTCCTTATCATGGGTGTAATCTATTTTAAGGACAAGATTACCAACATTAAAAGTGCAAATTTTAACATGTTTGCTATGTTGTCAAGTGATGCAAGCCTTGTATTAATAATTATATTGTAATGTATAAATACAAAGTTTATCGAGAAGATTAAGGGAATGAAGGAAACCTTCACATAATTCTTCATCAAGAATAATTCCATGAACAGATATACAAAGAGATGGAATCTCAACTTATAAAGAAATAACTAACTCGAAACCATAGACTAATGAAAATGGAGTTGCCCCAGTGGCAGTATGAATGCTAGTTCAGTAGGCCCAAAGTGTAGGGTAAAGATGAATATGCCAATCCATGTGGGTTTCATGAATTATCTTTTGGATAATTTTGTTGATAATTTTATTGGTGACCTTAGCTTGACCATTGCATTTCAAATGATAAGGCATAGAAAACATATGATTGATCTTGAATTTGGTACAAAGTTATTTAGCATGCTTATTTTTCAAATTACCACCATTGTCTAAAATGATGGGCTGAGGATGCCAAAGAGGTAAATAATTTGGTGAAGAATGAATTTGGAAATGGTAAGACTAGTAAAATTAGTAAGGGGCGTGGATTCTACCCACTTGGTAAAGTAATCAGTAATGGTGATGATAAAATCATGCCCATCTTGGGAGTAAGGAATTTTACCAATGATATCAAATCCCCATGTGGAAAATGGCCAAGGAGATTCAATATTTTAAAGCTTGAAAGGAGGTGAATGCATAATATCATTATGAAGCTAATAAGGATTGCACTTTTTTACATAGTCAATTTCATCTTTTTCAAGAGTAGGATAAAATTAATCCATACATAGGCATTCATGTGTTGTGGCATGTCCACTACAATGACCACTACAAATGCCCCCATGTGCTTGCTTAATAAGAAGAGGGACTTCATCTTGCATAACACAATAGAGCAAGGTACCTTTGGCATTATGATAGTAAAAGATGTTATGTCAAAATACATACTTGAAATCTTGTTTATGAATGCATGTTTTTTCATGAAAATCTAGATTAGGAGGATAAGTTTGATGTTATAAGTATTGAATGATATATTGATGCCAATGGATTTGTTGAATAGTTATAGACTTGATTTGATAGATAAGTGAATCAGGTGGTTGGGTAGAAAATAGGGATTTTATTATTTGTATAATAAAATAAGGATTAGAAAGAACTTGATGAGGATGAAAGAGAGATGTTGATGAGGCAAG
This sequence comes from Torreya grandis, assembly GCA_037957365.1. NCBI lineage: Eukaryota > Viridiplantae > Streptophyta > Pinopsida > Cupressales > Taxaceae > Torreya > Torreya grandis. The sequence continues at coordinate 43,820 of JARHVA010008718.1, read as the reverse complement.
AGAGTCAGTAATGGAATTTTGATCTTGAGGAATAAGCTCGATAGTGAAAGAGATAAATTACTTAGCAAGAGTGGATGAAATTTAATGATAGGTAATGAGGTTCTCACTTTTACATTAATAATCACCATTAAATTTATGACAAAGAATATCCTAAAGCATGAAGATACTAGATGTCTAGATCAAGAGCATCTCTCATGCCTAAGATAAGAGCTTCATATTTGGCCATATTGTTGGTGACATCAAAGGTAAAGAAAAAATCTAAAGGAATGATCTTACTGAGAGGAATAGTGAGTATGTAACCTACCCCATCTCCTTGAAGGCATTTAACACCATCAAAGTGGAGGGTCCAAGTATCCTCATGCAAGTCAACATTAATTTTATGGAGCTCCTTGATAAATAACTTTGGTTTAGTAGTACCAAAGGGAGGGGAAGATTCTTTAAGATTGTTGGATTCAAGATCAGTAGTAAAGATATGAAAATATTCTTTAAGGGATATATCTTGATTAAGACCTTCAATGTAAAGGATATTGTAATCGAGAAGATCATCTTGAAGTGAAGAAGTGGTCAGAATGGGATTTGTGGCAAGTTAGTCAACTATGACTTACCCTTTAACAAATTTTTGCGTGATGCTATAGAGATCAAATTACTTAAGTAAGTCCATCCATTTGCCAATTATATATCCAAGAAGAAAGGTTTTGGAGAATAAATAATGAAGGGGTTCATAATGAATGATGATGTAAGTAGTTTGGTATAACATATAATGACAAAGATATTTAGTTGTAAAATAGATAGCGAGGAAATCATGTTCAACTTTGGTATAACATGTTTCCTAATAAATAAGGCCTTAGCTAATGTAGTAAATAACATACTCTCTTCCTGTATCAACTTGTTGGGAAAATATTATCCCAACTAAAATAGGTGTGGAAGAAGTATAGAGAATTAAAGGTTTATCATTAGAAGGTGGATGAAGTTTAGGTGGATGAAGTAATGACACTATCATATAATCGAAGTATGTTTGACATGGATTTGTCCATTATAAAGTTGTACCTTTATTTATAAGGGAATTAATAGAGTGAATGTGATAAGACATTTTGGGGAGAAATCACCTGAATTACCCAAGCTTTCCTAAATAAGTACAAATATTAGGAATAGATCGAGGAATGGGCATGTTGATGATAACACTAATTTTTGTTGGGTCAACATCAATGCCACAAAGAGAGACTAGGAATCCTAACAATTTTCTAGATGTGACTCCAAAAATATATTTGAAAAGATTAAGTGTAACATTGTATTTAATGAGACAGTCAAAGATGATAGCAAGATTGAAAAGATGGTTCTTATGATGTTTGGATTTAGTAATAAGATCATCCACATAAGTTTCAACAATTTTTTGGATGAGATCATGAAAGATGTGAGTCATATCACATTGGTAGGTAGCTATGACATTTTTAAGTCCAAAGGGAATTTTTACATAATAATAGGTGCCCCATTCCATGGTAAAAGTAGTCTTATGTTGGTCCTCAAGAGCAATGTGAATCTGATTATATCCTGAGAAGCCATCTATAAGAGACAACATTTCATAACCTATTATGGAATCAATGATGGCATTTATTTAAGGTAAGGGAAAGTTGTCCTTAGGACAAGAAAAATCAAGGTTGCAGAAATCAATACAATATGGATGACCATAGTGAACTTATTTTGAATGGGAACAATGTTAGAAATCCATTCATAATAATCCATTGGTTTAATGAATTTTTCATTTAGAAATTTGATGATTTCCTTATCACATAGATTATTAACTTTAGGTGGGAATTTTCATTCCTTATGGTGCACTAGCTTAGAATTAAGATAAGTGATGATGTTATGAACCATAATACTAGGGTTAATGCTAGACATGTCTTGGTAGGACCAAGTGAATGCCTTTTGATATATATCAATGAATAAGCTTAATTTATCATGTTTAGTTAGTGAGAGTTCTTTAGAAACCATAATTGGTCAAGTAGAAGATGGGGTGCCATAGCTAATATGAGTTGTTTCTTCAATAATCATGGAATTATCATCTTGAACATGATAAGGTGCATTAGATGAGGCTGAAATTGGATTCATGTTAGTATCAATGTCAGTGATAAAATTGTTAAAGCAAGGAGATTTATTCTTGAAATTTCCATGTTTATGATGATACCAAATAAGCTGAGGTTCCTAAGCATGAATTAATTCAAGAATAGATTTTTCACTAGGAAAGGGAGGAAGAGGACGATAATATTCAACATATACTTCAAGGTCTAGTATTTGATTTCCATGACTATCATATTTAGAATGAATCTAATGGATGTCGGTGGCCTTGGTATCTAATGTAATTTTAGAAGTAGATGAAGAGGATGGATTTGAAGAGAAGGGAGTGTTGATATATTCAATGATGGGATAATAATTTAAAGAAATGATGGGATCCATAAGAGGTTAAGAAGATGAAGGAATGTGTGTAGGTTTGGAAGGTGTAAGTTGTTTTACCACCCAAGGAGTATTGATAAGTGGAGAATTAGCATAAGGTACATGACCCTCAAGGTCTAAGTCATGATGTGTAGATATGGTATGTACATCCTAATTAAAGGCATGAATTTGGGATAAAATATTTTGATAGTTCTAGACATCCAAGTCTCTAGAGTGAGCTTGGGCCATGATATAGTTGTCATCATATGTTGAAGAAATTGTACATGCTTGGGAATTGGGGGGAGTTTTAGAAGGTAAATTCCCAATGTTGCTAAATATAATAAGGGACATGGTGAGAGGATATTTAAATTATTTAGCCACTCCAAAATCATTTTAATTGAAGGCATCTTTAGGTAAAGATGGATTCTAAGCATTGTATGGAGGGGGAAAATCAGTGATCTCATCCATGATAGGAATAGTATGATCTCTAGGTAAGAGAGAAGGAGGAAGCCAATCCAAAATATATGGAGGTAGTTTCTTAGTATTACAAGTGATATAACTCGTTGGGCTATCATCATCAGAATCTACAAGAGAAACTTGAAGATCAAGATTCATGTTGATGAACTCAAGTAAAAGAGCACTATTGATTTTAGAAATCATAGGAATTTGATATTGAGGCTTAGAATTGGGAATTTGGATGCTCCATGGGTTTGGATCAACTTTATGTTTGTAACATTTTATATTATGTAAGAATTAAATACACTAACTACTAGAAGTAATAGCTCTCATCTGATGAGTCCATGGATAACCAAGAAGAATGCTATAGGATAAAGGAAGATCAAGGACCATAAGCTTGGTTCTAATAGTCGTAGGTCTAATGGTCAATAAAAGCCAAATGCAGCCAAGTGGCTTTTTATTAATCTTATCAAAGCCACAAAAATTATTATGGACTTGTTTAAGATGATATTTATTATAACGAAGTTGTTGAATGAGACATAATGATGTGACATTAATACCAAAATCTTCATTAAATAGAAATTTTTGTATAAGGGTGGTATTAATGGCTACTTTGATAAAGAGAGGTGGATCATCGATTTGAAAAATAATTTGATCATTGATCATGTCCTCTTCAATAAATTCAGTGGAAGGCTTAGAAGAAGGACACATAGTCTCAATGAAATTGACATTAGTTGGTTGAGAATCAACAGAAGGTGGTTCTTCATTATATGGAAGATGGATCTTCAATTTCTTGAAGTTGTTGCATAACAAATTTATGATGAAAGGGTGAATTTTGAACCAAATCCATAATAGGAATATTATAAGGCATAGAGTTTAGTTCTTCAATAAAATTCTAATGTCATATAAAATAACTAGCATGAGGTTTAAAAGGAAAATTAGATTGATGAGGTATAGATGTGGTGGGAGGATCAGAAAGAGGAATTTGTTCCTCAGGGGCTTCCAAATCATCATGAGTGGCAGTGGTATCTTTAATTAATTATTATTATAAAGATGGTTTCTTAAGTTTGGTAATATGATCTTTATGAGATAGTTTATGATGATAATTAACCTTAACAATGTTGACATATTGAGAGTTGTTATACTATAGTTCATAATCAACATCGATGGCACAAACATCTTTGACATTTGATTAATTATTTTTTTAATAAGATTTTTTATTATTAAAAGTAGAATATTTAAAGTTTTTTCATTTTTGAGATGTGCCAACACACTCTTGATGACAAATTTTGATCATAACCTCATGGTTTAATGAGTCACCAACAAGATATGAAATAAGACATTTAATGAGCCCTCTACAAGATTCATGGAAATGGCCAATGTCAACATGGAACTAGTAGAATAAACTGGGATCATACCACATAGGAGGAGCATTGGGATAAATGAAAGGTTTTGAAGGTGGTAAAAAAATTTCATTTACTGAACCAAAAGAGGTTATGAGATGGTAAAATAATATTAGATTTAGAAACTCTAGGTTTGGTTTGGGGAGTGTTACTAGTGATAGCATTAGATGTTTGAAGAGATACTTTAAGAAGTTTATGATTGGGTTCAAATTCCTTCATAATAAAATCTTGATTCTTAGCTTGGTTAAGAGCTTCTTTAAGACTTTAAGGAGAAAAGGTTCAAACCTTCTATTGAATAGTGGAAGTCAAAGTGTTAATAAAGAGTTTGAATAAATTATCGTTAGTCATATTATGGTCAGATTTATGAGCTAAAGATTTTTGTATTTTAGTAAAGTTGTGAACTAATTCATTAAGAGATTGTTTAGCATTTATGAAGTGACTAAGACAATTTTTAGGAAGCTCATTATGTTGAAACTCTTTAACTAGAATATTAAGAAAATATTCAAGTTGCCAAATAAAATGTTGAGGAAGTTGATTATACCATTCTAATACATCACCAATGAAAGTTTTGAATAATAGTTTAGTTGTGGCAAATGTATTAATTTGGATCCACTCTCTGTAAAGGTTGTTAAAGGCTTTGATAAATGAATAAAGGTATTTAGTCCCATCATATTTGATAGTTGGAGTTATGATACCAATATTAGTGGATATAATGAAGGAAGATAAAAGATCATTTTGAATAGTTTGAAGCATTTTGTTATTCATTAAGTGTTGAGGAATAACATTACTTAAGACATCTCTAATAGGTGGAAGAATATAATTAAGATTAGCTTGAGGATGAATAGTTAGAGGTTGATTAGTCACATTAATTAGATGTTGTTGAAGTTGCATCATTTGGTTGGTATTAGAGTTTTTAATGATGTTCAATAGTTGAATAACTTGAACTAAGAGTTCAGTTGTATCAGGAGGTGAGTTAGTGTTGGTTGGACCACTCCCTAAATTAGTATTAGGGGGAGGATTATGAGAAGGAGGGTTATTAATGGGATTGTTAAATAGATTTGTATCAATCACTCCCACATTGGTTTGGAGATTTTGATAATTATCTTGATAAGTATGAAATGGATTGGCTCCACCATCATCATCTTGAGGTGTTATTTCTACCATGTTATAGTTCATAGATGAAGGACGAAAAGAAGTACCCCAAGAGTGATTGTTCTCTTGGGAGGAAAAGAGAGGGAGGAATGAACATCCCATATAGTATCTAAATAGATTTAGGTTATCAAAAAATATTATAATAGGAGACCTCATTCTAAATAAAGAGATATGAACAAGATGTAAAACTAGAAAAATAGGATATTAGATTGAAAAATAATAAAAGAAAGAAATAGAATGAGGTTAACCAGATCGATCTAGTGCAAGAAATAAGGCTTGCAAACTGTACTAGGTCGACCAAGTTGATCCAGTGTAGTGCACAAAATCTATAAAAATTACAAGGTCAACTAGGTTAACCTAGTATAGTGAATAAAAAAGAGGAAAAGATTGATAACAAATTTGGAAATGGCACAAGACAATTTATAGCTGATCTAAGAAAGTAAGTGCAAAAAGGAAACACACAATCAATTGAGTTGATATTGGCCAGTCCAATTGATGTACATAAAGAAAAATCTTTCACTAACATTGGCTAATTCAATATTTTTGCACACATAATTGATCAAAAATCAAGCAAGTAACTTGAAAACAAATCTAGCTACTTGGTCAACCTAGAATGTTGATTAGATTATTAAGAATTATTTTAAGTGTAAAGAGAGATTGGCTATAAGCAAGGTACTAGATAGAAATCTATGAAATAATTTAAATTAAGTTTAAGGATGAAAGGGACTATAGTAGAAATGATACATGCTTGGTATTTGGGCCTACCCGCTCACTTCACACATCACAACAATAACGGTAATGGGTGCTTATCCCAAATATAACATTAAATATGCTTTATACTTGACTAGAGCATCAAGTCGACCTCCCCCTTAGTGATGAAATCCAAGTAGGTAGACCTAGGTAGTCAAATTTTTAAATAATTTTTGTTTTTCTGTGGTATGTCTATGTGTGTAGAAGAATATAAATAGTAAAACTAAGTAATTAATTGAAAATAACCTAATTATACTATGTGAGTTATTTTAAGCATGAAAATAATAGAAAAGAAAGTGTGAGATTAATTACTAACATATAAAGGTTAATTCCAACTTGAAACAATTTATAATGTAGGTACTATATACACAACATACAAAATAGCATTGACAAGGTCGAGCCTGTACTATGAAAGCAAGGTCTAAAAAATAAACTAGGTCATCCTGGTCGACCTAGTTATTTAGACATCACACATAACACAAAACTAGGTCCAGAAGGTTGACCTAATTGACTATGCAGGGGTAGTTTTAAAAACTATAAACTATGAAAGTAAATATAGAAAATGAAAGATATATATGAATAGAAATTAACCTAAATGGTTTAGAGATGAGAAGGAGAATATTGTTGATTTGAGACCTTGGAGAAAACTATCAAAAACCTATAAAATAGGTTGAATTGGTTGATCAAGCTAAACGTGAACTTGCTAAAAAAGTGCTAAAAATGCTCTAGGTCAACCTGGTTAACCTATTAGTTTGAAATGGAAGTATGTAAACCCAAAAAACTTATACTGGGTTAAGCTGGTTGATCTAGTTATTTGAAAAAAAAATACAAGTTTAAAACTTGTATTGGGTCAAGATCGTTGAGACAATTACTTATTCCTACAAACCTATGCACAAAGATAAATAATTGGGTCGATAGAGTTGATTCAACATAGTAAAGATATGATAAAAATAATGATGAATATAAATGAAATACGTGAAAGAAATATTGTAAGGGTCTAATTCATGTCAAGTTCACCAAAATGTATGCAATTAGAAATGCATCATGTCCATAAATTAATCCTAGATCAGGTGGGATATAACATAACTACAACTTTGACTGGGGGCATATAATTCTTAAGCAGGAGCATGACTAATGTGAGGATCCACTAGACCTGATTAGGGTATCACTTATCACAACACACCATGTGAGATAGGGTTTTAAAGCTTAGAGTTTTAAATAATTGCATAACAATCCTAAAAGAGTCCTATGATTTAATATTTCACTAATCTAGTAAAAAGAAAATTAAATCCAATCTAGTGCGCACTAAAGCTTGTGGCATAAAGTGAGGGTTAGAAAAGTAAAAGTAATAAAAACATGTATAAGGAACCTCAAAATAAGGTAAGTATGAGTAAAAAACTAATACATATAATTTGAAGAGTAATATTATTCAAGACAACACTTATGCTACTTCTATCTAATAAAAGAGAGGAGAATAAAGTTAGAATATACTTACTTGAATTTGAACCCATTGAGACTCAATCTCTTCCTTGGCCAAATAGAATTTGCAAAAAAATTGTTGTGGTTCATAAGGATCACTTTTTTAGGCAAAAGCATCCAAGACCTATCCAAAATACTAGATTCTCCAACATAAGAAACCTAAGCTAAGTCTCCTCAAGTAGAATGGTGGAAGAGTAGATTGTGAAGAAGTGCGACTGAATAAATAACTCTTGATTGCATATCCTAATAATGACCAAAATGACCTTGTATTTATAGATAGAAATTACCCTAAAATCATTTGGATATGTCAATTGTGCTAGGTTGACCTAGTTGACCTAACACATTTTTGGGCTAACTCACTTGGTCCATGCTAGGTCAGCCAAAAGGCTAACAAACCAAAAAAGAGTAGGTCCCAAGACTGTACTAGGTCGACTTAGTATGCTGAATAGGTCAAAAGGGTGATAAATAAGGAAATGAAGGATAGAAAGAAGAAAAAGACTAGAATACTAATACAAGGGAGGAGAAATAATATGGCAAAAAGGGACAATGATCCTATAAAGCAACAAAGGTCTACCCACCCCTTTCTTTGTGTACCTCTTAAGGCATGGACTCAGAGAGATTGAGGCTCAATGGGTTCTTATAAGATGTAAATAATCAATATTTGATAAATTTTTTAAATATTATGTGTATATAGTAATTATTCCAATAAGGACCTACTCTTGACCTCTAATCAAACCTTAAGCTTAAAACTCCACCTATAGTCAAACCTATGTCCAAAATGGATAAAAGGATTGGCGAATGTTGGTAGTGTTAATGGGTTATGTATTAAGATGAGAAGGATCATGGGATATAATTTTAGTATTATTTTCAAACACTAAATTATAAAATTTAGTACTGATAATTTATTCCCAAGGTGAGGTCAGGGGACTCAAATAGATACCTACAGGTTTGTTTGAAGACAAACTTGAAGGCCATTTGTGAGGTGAATAAGAGGTTTCATGATTATTGAAAGATAAAGACTGATGGTTGATTTTATTACAAAATAAATTTGAGAGTCATGAAGATAATCAATGGGATATATAAGAAATACCATAAATCATTGAAAACATCCTCCTACAGTGATAAGAAGGCTCATAAGATGATTAATTGCTTAAAGACAATGGCAAACTAAAAACTCTAACATGTTCAATAGGCCTAAATGAGATATTCATAGGCCTATGTATAGAAATGATAGAGGTTTGCATGTTGTGAGGAGATTTTGAATGTTTAAAGATTTACGTAGTTGAAGAACAAGTTATAAAGTTATATAATCTGATTTAATTCACTAGGCAAGAGAGAACATGGCTCAAACATGACTATTAGGGTCAAGAATGATAATATGTTCATAAACCCTAGTATGAGATTATGATTTTCAAAGAGGTTTTAGAGGGATAAGTGTAAAATATGATCACTTTTAGACATTGATAATGGTGTTAGAGACCTAAATAGACCATTCACAACTCAAACTAGGTATCAAGTTTGCATTTTAAGGTCAACACTTCCCTCTTAAACTCACCAACACAGTGTACCAACAGAAAATGATCTTAAAAATTTCTCATATATTTTTTGAAAACCTACATGGTACCCAAATATATTAGGTTTAGTTATCAGGGCTTATTCCCTCAAAGTTTTAGGCATTGGTTCTCAGGTCAGTGGCCTTATCTTTATGGACCATTTCTCAGATTGTAATGTGATTTCAGGCTACCCAAATTTTTTGTAGTGACTAGATGGTAGAAATAGACCCTAAAATTATTTTAAATGATATGCTCCAACATTTTAATGACTTTGGTGACCTTCACAGGTCTCATGAGCATCTGAACATGGTATTAGTTAACATGTGCAAGGTATAAGCTATATAAAATCAATCAAAATGAATAGTTGTAGGCTTATTTGAGAGTATGTAGGGTAATAATTAAATTTAAATCTTATTGATAGGTTATATTACCATATATACACCTTCATAGGTATCTTATGGTAATATTTGACTCTTCAAGTCATCAAGTTGGGCAAAAAGGGAGAAATGCACCATTTTGCTACCTAAGAAGCGTATATGTAGACTTATGGGGTACTTAAAGAGACCTTAATATCAAGGTATTTAGTTATATTAGGGTGTTTTATTCATTAATAAACCATTTTAAATCATTATAATCTAATAACTTATTGATAAACTACTCTAATTGCCTCTTGAGCATGTACAAACACCCAAGCTAGGGTTTTAGCCATTTCATGGTTCACACATCTGTACAGTGTCTCAAGTCCTCATATTTGACATGGAGAATAGTTAGGAGATATAAAAAGAGAATAAAACAATTATTTGTGGTTTCACATGTGTGGGAGGAGTATAGAGCTAAATATTATTTACTAGTTCAATGAAAGACCTAATTAAGGCCTAATTGGAGAGAGAAATAACGTGAATAAGTGTACTTTCACTCCATGGATAGTCATTAAATTTGGAAAATAGATGTAAGGGAATAATATGTACTCAAAAAATTTATTGGTTTAAAAATATCATCTATATATTATTCTACACAAGGAGCTTTGTGTGTTTTCAGGGCTATAAGGAATTGAGGACAAATGTAAGCTTTAGGTGCAAGATGAAGTATTTGGGAGTGTTTGATGGATCCAAATGGGTTGATTCAAATTTTTTAAGGTTTTAATATGAATTTGATGAAGATAGGTTTCATTAATAAATATGGAACCACGTTTTTATGCTTGCAAGCAAGGAGAGGCATAATGGACCAAATAGATTTCAAGACACCTAAGAAGGTGTGATCATCATTACAATTCCAATATAAAGATTTATAAAACTGATGAAAGGTGTCAAAAAAAATAATAGAAATAATTTCAACATGACTTGATGATAAATAATTCCACTTATCACTTTTCAAGCGAAGAAGAGGGTAATTTAAATAAGAAGCAAGAGGTGTCAAGCAAAGGAATTAGGCTCCTATGCCATTTGGAAGAAAAAACATCATTAAGGAAGTACCAAATGCCCTTGAATGTCTTATGAAATTATTATCCAAGATTTTATTTATTGTAACTCCTTGACACTTATCAATATCTATGTTATACTCCTCTCTTTCTCTCTTCTTCTCTCATTCTCTATAAATATATCCTTATTTGGCTTTGTATTCCTCCACCTAGTTATGGTGAATTTATACCCATTTATATGCATTTTATCAATGAGAAACTATTTGTTTTACCTTATCCTTTGACTATATTTGGTGTGTGCACATGACTAGTTGATTTTATCAAGTGTTTTACTTAGTCTTCCTTGGCATGTTTTCCTTTTCTAATACTCATATGCAATTTGAAAGATTCTTTGTAGGTCATGTGAAGTGTTCAAGTGAAGTGTGAAGTTTGAGTGAGTTTTCTACTCATTAATGTCATTTTATGACCTCTTGAGTATTATTCCTATCCTAAACATATATCATAACCCAAAAAATGAAGCACTAATGTAGAGATGTAGATTAGGAGTAATGTATGTTCAAGTTAGTCTCATGGTTGATGTGCACATGCAATTGGTTGGTAGTGGTCAACTATTTTTGGTGCATCAATTCCGTTAGAGTATGATTTTATCAATTTTCCTAATTAGTTGATAGATTAGTGAATGAACCTAATTGATACATCGAGGAGAGCTAGACCTATAATCTAAAGATTCAAACCACATATTAGGTCACCCACAATAAAAGATTATTTCCATGTTACCACAAATTTGGAAGGATTAAAAAATATTTCAAGGGTTCAAATTTGGGTGATAATAGGTACTCATACTATATACTTGTAACTATGACTACCTTGTTAAAGTGTGTTTACTTGAGACATTAGTTCACTATAGATGGTACTGCATGAATTTTTTACATCTAAGGGCATCCTAACAATATGTTAAATACCCCATTACATTATATAACTAAGAATGGTAGAGCCCAATTAAATAATTAGTACTATATATCCCAAGGTATAATATTTTATTCCATATAATACCCTAACTGATCTTAATCTATCTTTTAAAACTTATTGTGTGTACCTAAGGGAGTGAATAAGTGTCATCATGTTAACATTGTCAATTGAACCATTACTGATTATGACATTATATGGGTTGTTCATAAATATGGGTTCACATAAAAAGTGCATGAATTTTTTAATCATCAATAATCCCACTATTATCAAATGTGATCATAGGACATTAAGGTTATGTATTGATATGTGTGCTAATAATTTCATATATTGGGTGATCATATGTCACAGGTGAAGGATGCATGTTGTATGCATAGTTTAATTCAAATTATCTTTAATATTTGTCATCTCATGTTTAGGAAATGGATTATTTAAGATATTAAGTTTATAATTTATATTTTTATATGGTTGATATTCTTATGTAGGGGTGCCCAAGTTGATAATGTTGTCATCAACAAGGTCTTGTATTTTATGTCTCAATTTGAAGCATCCATTCATTGAATGTACCATAATATGATGATAATCACAATATGAATTAAGATCATAGTTACTTAGTATATGTTTGTTTGGGTCAAGATCTTATGGAGGAAGGAGAGTTATAAGGTTACACTCAAGTGAATTCTTTAGTAGTTCATGAGGAGGTGATGATGATATTGAAAATTGCCTCTTTGGTGCAACATTCAATTTTAGTTTTTTTTGTAGGTTGTGATAGTGCATTAAATATTATATTCACCTTGTTATTGTTATTAGTTGGTTTGAATTTTTATCTTAGTTTTATTTAAATCTTTATTGTTGATGTTTTTTTATGAGCAGATAAGTATGAGTTTGTTCAAAGCTATCAACTTGACTTTTTTATCCCTTACTGTATGAAATATCTCATTGAAGGATTTGAATGTATGAATATAATCAATTCATTAAGTGGTAAAAGCATGATTTAAAATAATATGTATTGTGACTCATTATCAACAATAAAATTGGTCATCTTGGTTAGCATAGTCTCATACCAAAGTACATAGTCATTGATTAGCTCATAAGATCCTTAATTGAGTTTAGAAATATTTTAATTAAGATAGCTTCTCATTGATGTTGATGTCATAATGTGATATAAATTATTATCCCAAAGGGTTTAATTCTCTTAGGGAATAAATGGGGAAATCATATAACCATTTCAAATCATAGTCTTTAAATATCCTTCTAAATAGTTTGGTCATTAATTTTTCATTGTACGTATAGTCCAATCATGTTGCATGGAATGCTATAAGTTGTTCTTGGGATCAATTTTACCTTTTTATAATGGAATCATGGGAGATACAAAGAATTTTATTAGAGGATAAACTATTATATCGATGGATAAAGGGTTATAAATTAAGCCATAAAAATATATGGAATGACTAACTCTAAACACACCTTGTTCTAGCTATAACACCTTAGCATGTAGAGTTATAATAATTTGATCAAGGGAATGTGTGTTAGGATATATTTATGATGTAAAATATGTAATAATCATGGGATAGGTGAAGGTTACATGTGTAGGAATATGTTGGAGTTTTTATTTTTCCTGCAAACCTTGGTTGGATGTCATATAGGTCATTAGAGGTGTATATATATGATTAGTGACAATATTAGAGGTTTGAATACCTAATGTGGTTTTTTGGGCTAACCATTATTATCATATATTTATATTTATAACATTTCATCTATATACTATGTATTTATGTTTACATATTTCATGAATTATTGATCATACATGACATTTAGTTGGTCCTTAATTGTTATGTAATCAATATTATCAGTCTCATGATTCAGGATAACTCTATCAAAAGGGAAAATAATATGTACTATATAGTCCACATTAAGAGGAATAAAGGAGGTTGTGCATAATCATTACCATCTAACTGTAACAATAGGTAACTCAGATTAGATGTTGCAACAATAAGATTGGAAGAAGGCTTAAAATTGTTCACTATAAATTTTAGTCTTATTAATGTTCTTAGATATGATCCTTTTTACCAGTTTACTTACATAATTTATCCAAATAAGATAAATTATCCATGTAGAACAACTTGAAAAGAATACCTTCACAAATTATGTTCATCACAAATGTTCATTCATTATGGCCATGATTAATTTGTATTATTAGGGAATATTCATAAATTAGGTCTAAAAATAAAACCCTAAGGCTACGATATGAAAGCATAGAAGGATGAAACCCTAAGGGAAACCTAGGGTATTACATGGTTCAATATGTGTATGGGTTCACTAATATTTTTAACCAAATTTGGTTTTTTAACCCTAATATGAGAATAACTTGAAATGAAATTTAGTTATTAAGATATTTTAGACACCTAAATCTACCCACCGATAACCTCCAATTAGGGTTTTGACCAATTTCCAACCAAAGTTCACAATTTAGATTAAAAACACTAAATCACAGTAAAAGCTTTGAACTTGACATATTCAAGTGCTGATTTTGGCTAGGGTATCATTAAATGGGGCAATCTAATTTATGGGCCAGCTAACTTTGATCAGATCATTTCAAGTCAAAATGCTAATTTTGCACCTGGGTGCTTTAGATTGCTCTTTCCTATCAAATATCTTGCACAAGATGTGTGTCTTTGTTATTTTTTTTGGAAACATTCTAAATGGGATAATGAATCTAATGCATATAACATTGACTTCTAATTCCAATCTAATCAATTTTTGGACTGATAACAAGGCATTCTGATCAATTTGATTAATTTTTGTACAAAGTGCTTAATCATGCTTAAGAGATAATTAAACCAAATTAGAGCCTAATTAATAATTCCATGGAAACTTGTTGAATAATTGTATTTGGAAATGAATATTGAATATATGCATCATTAGGTGACCTCATTTCTTGGGAAGACATCCCTAGGCCATAAATGCATAAAATATCAAGGTTAACCCCTGCCATGACTCATCAATGCCTCCCATGCCTCTTAAATTCCCATTTTTCCAATGTAATGATGAGGATAATTATAGATTTAATTCCAAAAAAATTAAATTAATCCTCAACCACACAGCTTCATCTCAAGATGGACGGTTTAGGTTGATTCTAACTAATCTCAAAAATCTATAAATAGGATGCCTTACCTATTGAATTTCAAGTTTGGATAGTGAAAAATTATAATACACAAATGCTTTCAAAAGTTATTTCAATTAGAGTTACCATTCCAAATTTATTCCAAGCCAAGCCAAGCTAAAGCCAAAGGTGTTAAGGAGAAGAGGAGATAACCAAGCCTCCTTTGATGAAGACTTTATGAGCACAAGCTAAGTAAGCCACTACAACACGCATTTTAGAGCATCCAAGGAAGGTAAAAGAAGGTTTATTTTACAATTTAGTTGTGTTTTTTATTCATGTTTGTTAACTAAGCTCTCCCTAGTGTCTAAGCCTAGAGATGTTATGCTAGTTAGTGTGTTTCTTTCATTTTGTTTTCATTTTGAAACTAACACGATACTAACCATCCTCTCTTGAGTAAAATTCCTGGCTCACATAATGGCACAACTGATGGGACCAAATACATACCACACATGAATAATATCATTCTACAACTTTAAAATCTTCATTTGGATCATTAAAACATTCACAATTTTATTTTCTAACTTTGTTTTGTCATTTTTCTTTGTCACAGGTTTACATAGTAACCATCACCAGTTGAGTAAACCATCATCAATCTATATAACCATCATAAGTTAGCATTAGTAAAACCAACATTGGTCTACATAACCATCATTGGTTAATAAAAACCTCATTGGTCTACATAAAAGTCACCGTCATAGGTTAGTATAACTGACGATGGTCACTGTGTTTTTTTTACATAATCTTGAGAGCTCATTTTTCGAAGTTGGTTATTTCATCTTCAAAAGTTCTTCTAAGATAAACATCTTACTAACATTTTTTTTACAAATTTTACTTGAAAAATCATCAAAGCATGCTTAAATTGATCCTTTTAAACTTATTTTAGGTGTTTAGAAATGAATCAAACTTTTCATTTTGGTGATTAAAATAAAATCATTTAGGTTTTTATTGCTTAAATATTGTAGTTAGATTTCAATGTTACACATTAATACCAAGGGGTCAAATGGACACCACCAAATCTTTCATTTGGGCTTAAAATTTAACACATTTATCATTTTTATCTTCAATAGTTGTTTGATATAATTTTGTTTAGAAAAGAGAGGGTTGTTGCATGAATATTATTCCATTTGTCTCCTTTAGGGAACCTTTGGAATCAAAAGCATCATTCATATTACAAAAATCCTAGTCTAAGGCTTAGAAAGAATGTCATCTAAAGCACTACCCAAAAACTCGTCAAATTTTGGGTGACCTTGAAAATGATCCTAAAGTCTTTCTATCAATCTTTTATTTTCATGTAAACTTGTCTTACAAGGGGGACATCATTACCTCCTATGAGTTCTTTAGAAAAACTTTGACCTAGGGTTTCATCTCTCAGCATTGACTTCATTTGGCTCCATATTGGAGTTACACATGGGATGTAGTATCACATTAAACATTACACTACTTTAAATAAATATTAGTATGTATTGGTTACAAAAAGGACTAGACCCTTTTACAATAAGCTAAGTGATATAGACCCAAAATCCATGCTTTTCTTTTGAATTATTTGATGTGAAAGTCATTATGCAATTTATTCCCCTATAATGTTCAAAAACTTGTAGATTTTAGACAAATCCCCACTTACCATGGAAGTGTTTTTGGTGAAAGGTGCACCTCAAGGTTCATGTCATAGTACTATCATTTTAGAGAAGGCAGGTGTAAAAACCCTACTATATAATACCCATTTACTTTTGGATGAATACTTAAAATCCTCTCAAATGATGTATATTGATGGATTTCAACAATACCAAACAACCTTGTTAGTTTAAGATCTAAGGGTGATTAATTAATTTGTTTTATCTTAGATTAAAAGTCTTGTTTGGAGTTAAAACTTGGTGAAAATAAACAATGTAAACTAAACACATGGTCCCTAATTTTGTTTGAAAAAAGTACTATTATGCCATCAAATTTGTGATAAATCATCAATTTCCCTTGTTCTAAATTCATCTAAACTTGGAGTCATATCATCCATTTTGGTGTAGTTATGCTAACCAATTGAATCTAGACCTTTGCCAAAGGTGTTTAAGTCCATCATTTATAATCTAAATTCAAAATTTCACCTCTATAAGTTCATAGGGTTGATGTGTCAAGTGGATTTGCCATTTTCACTAAACTTGATGGAACTTAGGTTCAATTTCCAATTTGGGTTGAAGGACATTTAAGACTCATGATCATTATCACCATTTGATTGACTTCAGTCATTTTGTGCTAAACACTTGCACTTTGAGTCTATGCACCGCAACATTTTGAGTCAAGAAAGGTAGTGTTATGCTATCAAATTTGTGAGAAATTATCTTTGCCTTAGAGAGTTTTTTAAAGAATCATTTTGTCACATATTTTGGGTAGTCTAGCATTGTTATGATACCCAAAACATTTTATATATTATTTCATAGGCCATCTTGCATAGAGTTTAAATTTGTTCCTACATTTTTAAATCAATCTGAGTATACCTTTTAATCCTTTGTCTAGCATGGTTAAGTTGTTCACTTTTTGTCTAGCTTATTTGTCAAAACAACCAAGTTTTATACCTTTATATGTGAAAAAACAAGCTATCTTTAATGTGTCTTTTGTTTCATACCTTATACCTATTTTATCAAGTTCATGTCCAAGAATCAAATGCTTAGTGTTTTTTAGAAGTTTTTCAAATCCAATAGATTAAAACTTTAATCTATTTTAAAGTCTAGATTTTGCTGTCATTTGGCCAAGAGTTCTAGCATATGCCTTGTTTGAGCCTAGATTTTGATGCCACATTTGGCCAAAAGACCTAGCAACTTTTACTTTTCCTAGATTATACTAATTTGAAATACTTCAACCTTAGAGTTTGTCATTTCAATTTTTGGTTAATTTAATTAATTTATTTGTGTAAGACATGTAATGTTAGACACTTAATGTTAGCTTGTGTTATCACAAATCTTTGCATAAACCTTTTTGATCCTCTTGAAGAATCTAGACCAAGTTTGAACATCAGCTTTTAGACATTGTCTTTTTAGAGTTTTTAGAATTATTTGATCTTTTATTAAAAAAAATTACTATGGATCCTAAAATGTATTCCTAAACTCATAGTAGACTCATGTATAATCAAGGGATTAGTAATGTGGTTGTGCAGGAAAAAATGGTGGAAGACCCCTATGTGGATAATATTACTTATGAGATGGATATATATCCCTATTATAATAATCAATTAGGGGCACAAAGACAAGATCCATTGGTTAAATATTTGGTTAATACACCACCTTATTCATAACAAGACCAAGAATAAACTACACAATACCTAGCTATAATACCCACAATTGATGAACTAGTTCTTCAACAATCATGATCTATTAATATGCCTTCCACTTATGATCCATTTTTATTTGACCATCATTTATTAGATAACAAATATGAGATTTTGGTTAGAGCCATAGTGGTAGGGGCCAAGTTTCCATCAGACTTCCCTCATGAGAATTTTCCAAGCCTAGTAAGAATTCCCCACAACATAATTTATGATCAATAGGCTTCTTCCAGCAATCCTTTGGATGTAGTCCAAACAACATACTAGGAACCTAATATGCCTAATAGAGTAAAAACCCTCATGGAAGACCACTTTAACTAAATGTAGATGACATATCAAACCTACCTAAATCTAGCATGCAATTTCAATTAGATGACCATGGTGAGCAAACCTCTTATTGACTAAGCTCCTTTAACAAGAGTTTTGATAGAGTTAACTAGTCAAGACAATCATAGTTTAGATCCATTTATTCAAAACACTTTGGTATAAAACTTGCTACATATTCCCATTATTGATGAAGTATTTTCTACTGCTATGTAGATTAATGAGAAAATATAGTGGATAATGTGCAAGCAACATCCAATCCAAATCAAAGTGGTACTAATACACAAACAACTAGTCAAAAATATGTGCGTACAGTTAATACCATTAGTGGACCATCATACCAGGGAGTAGGAGTTTCTATATCCCAACCTCAATCAATTGCTTCATCAAGTGTGCAACCAATGAGATTAGGTAGTCAAACAACAACCAATATCATGACTCAAATATAGAATGTGATGAATCCTACTCCTCCTCAATAAGGGATGAGTAGTATTCCACAACAATAACCATAATATAATGTACCAAAACAATAAGTACAATATAACGTAGCAATGCAATAAAGGCTAAATGTATTATCACCTCAAGAAGGGGAAACTAATGTTCCACCTCATCATGTAGTGGTAAATATACCTTGTTAGTCATAGACTAGTGCACCAATCCAAAACCAAATGATGATTAGCGAACAATGTGTAAATATTGGTCAATGATAGATGCTAAATCTTTAACATGATTTTTATTCCCAATAAGGATTGATGCAACAAAGAGGCTCTCATGTTTCTCAAGTACCTACTAGATAATAGTTAGTTTAAAATGTGCCACAAGTTTAGAGACAGGGTGTTGGTTCATAAGTTCCTACTCAACATCCAGGTTTGATTAGTCAATAAACATGTCCCTTTTAAACCATAGTAGGCATAGTATAGTTATATCCCTCAATCCCAACCACAAAATCCTCCAAGTCAAACCTTCATAACCAACCCAAACTAGAATATCATACAACCAAATGTACAATTTCAAGTACATCCTAATCTGTGTATGCTCTTGGTCCATTTCCCAACCAAACCAATATACCCCAATAGTTATCTCCACCATACCTTGGTCAAAGTGTCCCACATATGACCTCCCAACCATCTACCCAAAACAATATTTTCCATCAAATCAATGCTCCTTCTAGTTTCCTATCCCAATAATTACAACAAATGAAGGATGTAACTACTTCCATTCAGGCTAGGAAATAGACTAAAATTTTTAAGTTGGATGATCTATGTTCTTATCCATTCAACATGGAGTACTTGTAGATACCATTTCCTCCAAGATGCAAACCACCAAAATTTGACAAATGTAAAGGGAAAGGTGACTCTAAGGCCTATTTAATTGAGTTATTTATCACATGTCAACCAGTGGCATATAGCCATATATACCTTTTATTGTTGTTTCCAAGGATCTTGGCTAGACAAGCCTTGGAGTGGTTCTTAAAGTTGCCCAATAATTTAGTACCATATTTTGATGATCTTTCTAATAAGTTTGTGCAACACTTTTCCTATAATCTTGAACATGAGATTTCAATGGTTGACTTAACATAAGCAAAAAAAAGGTTAGTGAGAGTTTTTCAAGTTATCTACAATGATGGAGAGCTCTTACAAGCTGATTCACCCATAGTTTACTTGATAAATAATTAGTCATTGTGTTTACTAAAAATTTGCATAGTGAGATAACTTATCATTTAAAACTAAAATATGCACATACTTTCAAGGAGATCATTAACAAAGGCTTGTTAATTTAATGAGATCTTATCCATAAAGGGATCATCAAGTTTACATCAACTAATCAAAATCAAGTTACCAATAAGGGAAGTGGTGAAAACCAACATCCAATCTAAGTACAAGCATCACAACTAGCATGGGCCAATAACTAAGATATACCAAATCAATTCAACCACAATACGAATGTTATGGGTAATGGAATAACTAAGTCACATCATGTCCAAATAGTGCAAACATTATTTGCACCACATTTTTAGCTTACTCTTACCCAACAACCTCTATAACCAATGCCACAAGCACAAAAATCAAGACACGTGCAACAAATACATCAACCTTTACCATTTCAAACCTCTCCTCTAATGATAACTATGCCTATGCATCATGTCTTTAATGACCTAAGAGATCTTATTGATTCTATATGTTTCAAACTTATTGTTTCTAATCTAATTAGTTGGCCTATACCAAAGCATTATCCATAATGTATTCCTTATCTTGATTAGTACCATGAAAATGAATTTTGTGAATATCATTAGGTCAATGGGCATAATCTATGAATATGTGTAAAAATAAAGCATTTGATTGAGCATATGTTGAATAATGGGGAGATAACATTGGATAATGGTGCTTCCACCTCTAATTAAACTCTTGGTATTTATCTAAACCCCTTTCTCCAACATAACACACACAACAACATAAAAATCAAAAGCAACAACAACATCGGTCGATGCAACAACAAAATCAATAGTATCAAAATTAAAGGTCAAACCAATAGAACTAGCAAAATCAAAAGTAGAACCCACAACATCAAAATAATGGATAAAACCAAAGTCATAAAGGTAACAACCAACAAACTTACCATGCATTTATACATGACTACAATAGGTTTATAGGTCATATTGCAGGGGGTAGCGTTACCATCTCCATTAATCTTAAACTGAGCACTAATATATCTAGACCATTGATAAATAATAACATTCAACCAATTTGTATGGATAATCCTTCTTTGACATGGAACTGCATACAGGAAAACTACCAAATTAGGACTTTCACTTTTAGACCTTATATCAATAACTCACCCTTGCCATGTGACCACATAGAAGTGCACCAATAACTGAGACTTGTCCTATTTTGTCCCACACCATTCCAAACATTTATTAGCAATTATGGTCCAAAATCTAATCTAAATTATGAAATCATAACTTAAAGGTCAAAGATTACTATCCCAAGTCCATAACCATCTACCACTTTACCTATTATCAAAATAACCATTCAACCTTGAAATAAACCATTCACCATTTACCAAGATAAGAAGTTTGATATTATGGAACAATTACAAAAGACACTAGAATTTTTTTTATTTTAGATTTTTTATGAATGTCAACAATCCATAAGAACATTTTAAATGAGTTTTTAACCTAATCCACTATTGCCAGTGACATATCCCCTAATAAATTTCAAGCTTTGGTTAGACACCTATCTCTAGCCCAACAAGTCACATTCAACCAAAGTGATATGTCTTCCTTTGGCCCACTCTATAATAATTCATTATACATAGAATTCTATATAAAGTGGCATAAAGTGAAATGTGTCCTTATAGACAATGGATCAAGCTTCAACATAGTGTCTCTAAATCTCATCAATCTTCTTGGGTACATAATGGTTGATCTCTAGCCAAAAATGATAACTATTAAAGCCTACGATAATCAAGAAAGAGAATCACAAGGCACCATTAGCTTACCAATTATAATTTGGCCTTTGACCCATTATACACTTTGCCATGTACTCGATCTTAAGTTATCATATAATATGATTCTAGGAAGGCCTTGGTTACATGAGATTCATGTAGTCCCATCAATTCTGTAATAATGTATCAAGTTCTCTCACTTAGGGATGGAAGTGAATATTCCATAAGATTTACACCCATATGAGCATTGAAAACATCTTGAGGTTGAGTTTTGAAGCTAAAATTACCAATATGGCATGAATACAAGTTTTAAATAGGATAAAGGAAAGTTTATACCTATTGATCCTCCATAGAATAATTGTATATATCCTAATACCTTATATTATCTTTCCCACATGCCACCTCCTAAAGATTCCAGTCATTTCACCATTTCAAGTAATGGCCTAGGGGAGTATGTGACCCATGATACCTTACATATTTCAAATCTTCCTTAAAATCCAAAGACCTTTGGATGACCTAAAAATACCCCATACATGCATTGGCAACAAAATAACAAAGATAAGGGACTTGTCATGTTTGTACCATCATCTAGCCTAGAATCAAACCCTCTTGAAGGGGATGAATCATGGTTGTACAATGATAGCCAACCTAATTGTTATAAAAATCCAAAGTATCATATTCCCAATAAGATCATGGAGCATCAAGATTATGAAGGAAGAGGCCTTAGACCAAATCAACAACGAACCATTGAGCCAATTTTCATGACTAAGTACAAAAGGCCTTATGGACTTGAATTTAAACCAGCTAGAGGTGACCCCACATATCTTATTCAAGTTCCATCATCAGTGGCTAATGATGATGATGTTAACAGTGAGGTAGAGTATGATCATAGCCTTACATTTGATGACCTAGCTAAGATGAACCTATTCGATAACAATACCATTTGTACCCCTACCCCAATCATTCATCACAATCCATTTCCATTATACTATCCCCAAATAATAGATTGGGACTAATAAGAATCCAATTTATCAATTGATGAGTTTCATAATGATGAGGCATTCTATGGCTTTTTAGGCCTTAGAGACAATGTTCTATTGGGAGATCATAGATTAGGATCCCCAATTACAATAGATCCTGAAGCCTATTTTGGAGAGTGGGTGAACACCCTTAGCTAAAAATAAATAAATAAAGCATTGAGGTCCCAAAGTGAAAACCTCTTTGAGGCACTTTTTGACTAAGGAAAAGGTAAAGATAAAGGCTAGTCTAGTGGTGAAAACTTATTTCAGGTGCCATTAGATGGAGGTGTTCATTCTTCTTTAAATTTAGAACAAGAGACCACCAATGATGAACTTGCCTATGGATCCAAGTTTAATTTTGAGCAAAAATAATTGTTTGATCAAATTATTTAGGAATTTTTAGCTATTTTTGTCACATGGCCAACTTTCCCATTGGGGGACTCAGATTCATCATGCCTAGGAGACATTGAAGAGCAAGTCCTAACAAAGGAACCTGTTATAGTCTAATAGTTCAAGTCTTTACCTACTATGCTAGATGATGGTTTGACCCTTCTAGTTGAACATATAATAAAGGTAAACATCGAGACTCCATTGGACCCAAAATGGATAAAATTAGGCATGTCCCTCACTATGGAGGAATGTGAAG
The DNA here is from genome assembly GCA_037957365.1 of Torreya grandis. NCBI lineage: Eukaryota > Viridiplantae > Streptophyta > Pinopsida > Cupressales > Taxaceae > Torreya > Torreya grandis. Next base: position 20,311 of record JARHVA010008718.1, on the reverse strand, counting down.
TATTTGTAGCTCTATTAAGAGAATTTATAGGTATCTTTGCATGGACTTATTATGACATGCCAAGTTTACACCCCACCTTGGTTTTGCATCACCTTGTGGTCAATCTTGATGCCAAACCGGTGAAACAAAATTTTCATAAGATGCATCCTCATATTGTTATCTTGGTAAATAAAGAGATGTAAAAACTCTTAGAAGTAGGATGTATCCAGTCCATTAACTACTCATAATAGATATTTAATGTTGTGCCTATTAGCAAAAAGCCTAAAGGAATCTGAATATATAATAATTTTTGAGACAAATAAAGCTTGTCTTAAATATGACTTTCCATTGCCTAATATTGACATAATCATTGACTCCACAATGGGTTGTGAAATTTTGTCACTCATGGATGGATTTTCAGGATACAACTAAATTAGAATAACACCAGAAGACCAACATAAAATAATGTTCACCACTCCATAGGGAACATTTTGTTATCAGGTATTGCTATTTGGTCTTTAAAATGTTGGAGCTATATATCAAAGGGCCTTGATTACCAAATTCCATGATATGATGCATGATATTATTAAAGACTATGTTAATGCCATATTAGGAAAATCCAAGACTAGGGTCAACCATCTAATAGTGCTACATAGGATATTTGAAAGATTGTGGGAGTACAAAGTCAAAATTAATCCAAAGTAATATGTGTTTAGAGTAACCACAAAAAAGTTACTTGGATTCATTGTGTCTCATAGGGTCTTTGAAGTTAATTCAACCAAAGTCTATGATATAATCAAGATGCCACCACCAACCAATTTGAAACAGCTCCATAGTTTGTAGGGTAAGATCCAGTCAATCTGATGCTTCATCTCTCAGCTAGTAGATAATTTTCATCCATTTACACATATTATAAAGAAGGGAGTTATATTTCACTAGGATGATCACTACCAAATAGCTTTTTAACAACTTAAGGACTATTTAGTTAATCCACCTATTTTGTTACCTCTTATGCTAGGAAAGCCATTCTTATTATATCTATCATCTACTGATAATGCTTTGTGAGAAATTTTAACTCAACATGATGACAATGGAAAAGAGCATGTAGTATACTACTTAAGTCATACCTTGGTAACATATGAATATAATTATGTGCCCATTTAAAAATATTTTCTAGCCATGGTCTTCATAGCTCAAAAACTGTGCCATTACATGTTGAATAATAAGACCATTGTCATTTCAAAAGTAGATCCACTCAAGTATCTACTATCTAAAGCAACTTTACAAGGTAGAATGGCTAAATGGATCATGCTTCTTAGTGAGTTAGACATAGAGTATGTCAATTAGGAGATAATCAAAGGACATGTCCTTGTAGATCAAATTACTAAAACACCCCTTACAAACTCAAAGCCACTCACATTTAATTTTCTTGATGAATCCATAATGACCATCATTGACACACCTCTTGAGGAGCAACACTAGAAGCTATATTTTAATGATTCATTTATTGCACATGGATCAGGGGTAGACTTCTTATTTATTACACCACATGGATATCTAATCCCTAAATCATTAAAAATTAATTTTTTTGTACAAACAACATGGTTGATTATGAAGCACTTGTCACAGGACTTTGATAGTCAGTATAATGAAACATATCTTATCTCCAAGATTATGGTGATTCTTAATTAATCATCAATCAGGTCATAATCCATTTTTAGACCATATAAAGCTATGGTCGACACTCTCAAGTATTAAATTATTGACATTTAGTTTGAGCATTTACCAAGGGCTAGTAATAGAACTACAAATGCCATGGCTAATTTTAGCTATTTGATTTGACAAACAAACAAATCTACAAAATATCAATTTTTTGTTGAGAATTTGTTCACACCAGCATATAAACCTTCAACCATTACAATGATTTGTTATATTGTTGGTACTAATTCTAACTACTACTTAGACCTTTACAACTAGATTCATGACCAAGTTCTACCACCTAACCTATCCCAAAAACAAACCAAAGCCTTTATCCATCATTCCACTCATTATACTCTACTTAGATCCACCCTTTATCCCCATAGTTTTGATGAAACTCTACTTCATTATTTAACTTTGATAGAGTTTACACTAGTGTTAAGAGAAGTTAATGGAGTATGATCTCATTCTAGTGGTGTAGTCCTATCCAAAAAGATCTTTCATAATAGTTATTATTGGCCCATGATGGATGTAGATATAGTTGCATATATAAATAAGTGTGATAAATGTAAATGACATGTTAATTTGATTCATACCCCAACACAAACTCTAAAACTAATGTTGACACCATGGCTATTTGTTACATGGGTATTTAACCTCATTGGGAATCTCAACCCCACTTCATCTAATGGTAATAAACATATCATTACCACCATTAAGTATTTTACTAAGTGGGTTGAAGCTATACCCCGCACTTACGTGATTGAAAAGGAAATTTACAAATTCATCTTCAACCATCTCAATTGTTGTTATGATATCCCCTTTGACATTATATCTGATAATGGAAGATAATTCAAGAAAAATGATGTAGACTAGCTATGTACTGAATATAACATCACACAATATTTTTTTATAGCACATTACCCTCAAGGTAATGTCAAGGCTGAAGCATAAAAAAAACCATTGTCAACATTCTGAAAAAGATTATCAATGATGACAGCCATGATTGGCACTAAAAATATTCCCTACCCTTTGGGCATATCATACCAACCACCATACTCCCACAAGAGCCACTCCATATTCACTTGTTTATGGTATAGAAGCTATCCTTCCTATTGAGGTCGAGTTGCCTTCACTATGCATATATTTGAAGCATGTCCTAGATTATCATGACTATCGAGTAGTTCACATAAAATAGATAGACTACTTGATAAAAAAACACATAGCTATGTTCAATAATCTTTAGGCATATTAGAATCACCTCAAAGGACACTACAATTAGTGTGTCAAGTATAGAACATTTAAATTTGGTGATCTTGTTCTTAAAGAAAACCAAAAGAATACCATAGCTAAGAAGAATCATAAAGGTAAATTCAAACCAAATTGGATAAGGAGTTTCATCATTGCTTTAGATTATGGATTAGGAGCATACTGGATTGCCACACCAGACAAAGATGAACTTCTTGAGCCAATGAATATTATTCACCTCAAGTTATACTATGATTGAGTGTTAAGGTATACTATCTATAAAGGACCATTTCATGTTATGCTATTTTGTATCTATTCTTATTTGTAAAAATGTCATTATTATCCATCCTCTTATCCTTATCTACTTTACCATCTCATTTTATCGACCAAACATGATCTAAATTCTATCCACCTAGCTCAATTGACCATGGTTCTTTTCCATTCATTATACATTTTTAACATCAATCAATCTAATAAATTTCATTGATTTTTTCAAGTAACTCAGATAGAGATCATATTTTAGAGTAGTATGATAGAAGTTTTGATATTTGCATCCTTCATTTGTTATTCTTTTGTTATCACCAACCTTGTTACTAATTATAAGCACCTTTGAGCAAATTAGTACCATTGATCTATGCCATTGTGTCCTAGTTATAACTACCTATGGGAAAACTAGGGGAAACATTTGTTTATTGAGCCTTGACATACCAAATTGCCACTTCCTATACCATACTATGCATTTTTATCAATTGTGCTTATTTTGTTTGAATTGACTGCTACACTATTCGAATTCCTCTATTGTAATGGTGGAACTATAGTGACTTGAGGTCCTAATTTGGGACTATGTAGGCAACACTTGATACTTATTGAAGTTAGCTCAATCACCCTAAGTTTTCATGCTCTCACCATTTTATGAGCACCCTAAGTTTTCATGCTCTCACCATTCTATGAGCAACTTAAGTAACACTCTCACCATTTTATGAGCACCCTATGTTTCCATGCTCTCGCCATTTTGTGAGAAACCTAAGTTTGAATTATCTCATCATTTTGTGAGATTTAAACATTTAGTGTCTCATCATTCTTTATTGAGTTGAGATACTTCAAAATAACTCCAAAAATATTTATAAAACTTCTAGAAAAGAACAAAAAAACATGGACCATTTCTTTACCTTAAGGATTCTAGAAACCCTTACTAATTTTCAAGAAAATCACTTGGTTTTCCCATACTTTTTATCCTTTTATCTCATGTAGTTTCCATTTTTTAAGACCGTTCTTAGTCTTCTATCACATCTATTCTACTTATTTTCACTAGTTATCATTTTCTTCTCATTCTCTGGGAGAACTACATTTGGCTTGAAGTTTTTTATCTGATATTACATCCATGAAACTATGTAGGTAGCATCCACTTACCTAGTGCATATGGAGATAGCTCAACCACCCCGTTCCATTTCTTCTATTCCCTCATTTCGTTTATTTGTTAAGTTGTCACATATTTTCTTGGGGTAATATTCATATGGTTTTTATTGCATTATTTATTTGTTTGTTTTTTTATTATTATTTTTATTTGTCTACTTTTAACATTGTTTCCTTGATTTAGTCTATGTGTATTCATTAGGTGATTCCTTATCCACATTTATACTCAAATACATCCATATTCATATGTTTACATTGTCATCATGGTTTTTATCATTGGTGCATTATTTTCTATTTGAGTATTGGATTTTAGGAGTCAGTCCTTATGCATATTTAGACTAGGTTATCATGATTTTATACCATGATGCCTATCAACATATGCTACAACAAACCTTAGCTTAAAGAAGTATATTCATCAATGGTGTCATCTCTTTGGCACTAACATCTTGATTCAATCCCAACCTTATCTCAAACAGAGTAATTAACCATAAAAGAATTTCAATCTTTATTAGTTCAAACGATCATCTATCTACTAGTAGGTTGTTCCAATTCATCATTACCCTCTATGTTAAGTTATCATCATCCTCAACCAATTCTGTCATTTTTTCCATAATTGAGGTCCAATGATTATAATTGCCTATGGGAAAATCATTGCACACCATCCCACCCACATTTCTCAATTATTATAATCAATTTTGGGTAAATCATTATATTATCACCACTTTAAATTTTCTACCCATATAGAGGCACATTGTTATCTTATTTGTCTATCCTAACTAGGGCAACTCCATCTTCTCAATGATTATAACCACCTTTGGGAAAATCATTGTGTTATCATGCCATATTGCCATTATTAGAGTACAACACATATAACCACCTTTAGGAAAACCATTTTACACCATTCCACTTTCATTCTTAGTGATTTTGACTATTTTCTCAAAATCATTGTGTTTTTCACTCCATCATCTTTCCTTTCTTTGGTCCCCTCATTTCACTTCTTATTGAGGGACCATTTGCTGACTTACTTTTGCCAACCGTTCCTTCAAGGGGGCATCATATAGTTAATTTATCATCATTGTAGTTGTAGGAATACATGACATTTTAATTCTTTGAAAAGATGTTACTATGATTATAGTTTGCAATGCCTTCCCAAATAGGGGCAAATTGTAGACACCTAAATCTAACCACTGATAACCTCTAATTAGGATTTTGACCAATTTCCACCCAAAGCACACAATTTGGCTTAAGAAAACTAAATCACATTAAAAGATTTGAACCTAATGTATTCAAGTAATTCTTTTGGCTAGGGTATCATTAAATAGGGAAATGCAATTTATGGGCCAGCTAACTTTGATTAGATCGTTTTGATTTGAAATGCTAATTTTGTACCTAGTTACTCTAGATTATTCTTTCCTATCAAATCTCTTTCATGAGATGTTGTCTTTGTTATTTTATGTTGGAAACATCCTAAATGGGATAATGAATCTAATGTATTTGACGTTGAATTCCAATTTTAACTCAGTCAAATTTTCAACTAATAACAAGGCATTCTGATTAATTTAAATTATTTATGCATAAAGTGCTTAATCATGCTTAAGAGCTAATTAAACCAAATTAGAGCCTAATTAAAAATTACATGGAAAATTTTTGAATACCTATTTTTTGAAATTAATATTAAATATCTACATCATCAAGTGACCTCATTTCTTGGTAAGACATCACTAGGCCATAAATACAATAAAATATCAAGGTTAACCCCTCCCTTGCCTCATCAGTGCCTCTCATGTCTCACTAATTCTTCCCATGCCTCTTCACTACCCTTTTTTCCAATGTAATGATGAGTATAATTATAGATTTAATTCCAAAAAAATTTAATTAATCCTTAACTAGACATCTTCATCTTAAGATGGATGGTTCAGGTTGATTCTGAGCAATCTCAAAAATATATAAATAAGAGGCCTTGCCTATTGAATTTCAAGCTTGGATAATGCAAATTTATAATGCACAAATGATTCCAAAATATATTAAAATTATAATTACCATGCCAAATTGATTCAAAGCTAAGCCAAGACAAAGCCAAAGGTGTCAAGGAGAAGAGGAGATAGACAAGCCTTCTTTGATGCACACTTCATGAGCACAAGCTGAGCAAGTCATTATAACAAACATTTTTGAGCATCCAAAGAAAGTAAAATAAGGTTTCTTTTGTATTTCAGTTATGTTTTTTATTTATATTTGTTAACTAATCTCTCTCTAGTGTTTAGGCCTAGAGATGTTATGCTAGTTAGTGTGTTTCTTTCATTTTATTTTTATTTTGAAACTAACATGACATTAACCATCCTCTCTTGAGTAAAATTCCTAGCTCATAGATATGAAATTTAAACATAAATCTAAAATTAAAAAAATTAATTTGATTACAATGATTTGACAAGTTACATATGCTAATATGGTAATTTAAAAAAGGATAGTTGGGCCTAATTAATAAATATATGGATGGATACATTAACTGGTGACTATAGACACCAAAATTTTGCCACCAATGGCTTCATATATGACTTTAGACTAATTGTTTTTAATCATTGAATATATAGCCTAAGAATTTATATTAGTCTTGAATTTGACTTCATAACCTTGCATTAAATTAATTTGGCCCATTAAATCAATTAAATAAGGTAAATACACACATTGAATTAATTAAAATCAATTAAATAACCAAATGTCTAAAAAAATTAACTTACACACCCTAATCAAAATCAATTAGCAAGTTAAATCAATTTCAAATCTTAATTGAGTTCATCCGTGAGCTAATAAATCAATTAAATTAATTACTAAAAAGGAAATTTAAGAGCATCTTACCTTTTTGAGTTGTCACTTTTGAAAAATATCTAAAAGAATATCCTAGAAATATGTCAAACTTAATCAAAGTTAATAAACTCAACCATGGTTGTGAATTGTCACTTTTGTAAAATATCTAAAAGAATATTCTAAGAATATGTCAAACTCAACCATGGTCAGATTTAACCCATTCCAAGGGATTTGAAAGCCTATAAAATCAAGCCTAGAGCTCTTCATTTGAGAACTCAATCAAATTAGAGTTATAATGCAGGAATAGATTCATGAAGCTAACATTATAATATTGAAATTGAGTCAAGCCATCAATCAAGCCAAACATTCAAAAATGGTACATAGAGGAGATGATGTTAGCCATGTGCCATTGATGAAGACTTCTTATGCATAAACTAAGCAAGACAAATGAAAAAATCATTTGAAGATCTCAAGGAAGGTAAAGATTGTTGTTATTTGCATTTTAGTTGGGTTTTCAATTGTTGTTTCATCATTAAGCTCCCCCTAAGATTTAGAATTAGAGATATTATTATGTTAGTGTGTTGATTTCATGGTTTTATGGAATAACACTTGATCTAATCTCCTATATTTGTCAAAATAAATTATCACAAATGGCACACTCGGTGGGACTATTTACATGATTTTTTAACCCATAAATTTCTTTGTATTCATAATTTTAATTCTTTTTTTCATTGTTTTTGCTTTGCTAAAGTAAAAATGTCCCATAAAAAATTAATAATTTTTTATTTAATTAATATTATTTTATAAGTTTTTTTATGAGTATAAATAAATACTCTCTAAATTTTTTTAAAAAAATCTCTTTATACTTTAAAATTTATAACTCTTTTAGTGATTATCACTTTATATTTTTCATTTTCTAGTAAAAATGGTTAGTAAAGAGATAATGATATTTTTTATTCACTATTTTGACTTTAATTTTTTCATGTAGGTGTGCCCTTTACCTGTAAATAACCTTAAAAAAATTTGTGATAAATGGATGTATATTTTAAAATTTATGGTTAAATTACTGATTGCAGGTTTTTATGATTTTTCTGTTCGATTTTCTTATTTTTTACCTTCTAACTTGTTTACATGTTTCATAGTTTTTTTTTTTTTTTAAAGTTTTTTTTTAGTTTTTTTTTTTTAAATTTTGGATAACCTTTTCCTAACCTAACATGTTTTATTTTTTGGGGTTTTGCCTTCAGATTGATATATTTAACCCTTCAAAGTTGCTTATCTCATTTTATAAATAAGCTTCAAGGCTAAACAAAGCTCCAACCATTTCTTTGCAGGACCTATTTGAAGAAAATCATTTCAATATAAATTAGAATTTTAAAACTTCATTTGGATGTCTAAAATGAACCAGGAATCCTTCATTTTGGTGTTTAAATTTTTTTCTTAGGATGCTTTATTGGTTAAGTTTTGTGGTTTTTTTCAAAGTTCACAACTTAAATCCAAGGGGCTAAAAGAACACCACCACACATTTCATTTATAGCTATAAAATTGAATACATTTCAATGTTTTTTTCAAGTTTTTTTCATTCTTTTTTGAGTAAATAGATAGTTGTGCATGTATGCTCTTCTATCCATCCCCTTAGCACCAACTTTTTTTAGGTGGTTTAAAATTATTTATATTTGCACTTCTTAAAGCTAATGGGTTAGTAACAAATCTAATCAAACACTTTCAATTTGGTGAAACAAAATTAACTTCACTTTAATTATTTGTAAACTTGCTTGTTGATTGTGTGTTTTTATAAAAAGATACATGCATGTATGCTCTCCCATCCATCCCATTTAGGAAACTTTTGAGATAAAAAACACCATCTCATCACACTTTGAGCCTAGACCAAGGCCTAGAAAGAATGACATTTAAATCCCTCCCCAAAAACTCATAATAGTATTGGATGATCTTGAGGTCACCATAAAGCTTTTCTATTGTATCATTTATTTTATGTACCTTGGCTTGTGAGTGGGACTTCATTACCTCTCACAAGTTCTATAGGGAATATTTGACCTAGGGTTTCATCTTCCATCACTAACTTCATTCACTCCCACTAGGATAAAAGGTTTGAGTGGTTAAACCACCTTCTAGTGTTGGATTTACACACGGTATGTATCTACACTTTAGACATCACACTATACTGAGCAAGCATTAGATGTAGTGGTTACAAAAAAGATAAGACCTTTTTGTAAAAATCTAAGTGCAGTGGAAACCCAATTAAAGTGAATTTATTTTTCATCATTTGGCATAAAATTCATTGTTTAATTGATCCATTTAGAATATTTACAAAATAATTAGTTTAGTCAACCCCACATTGTTATACCCTTACTAGGATTTAGATGATTATACTTAGTGTATTTTTGCCATTTTTTCTTGATATGTTTTGAGACTAGAACTTATGTTTGTTTTTTTATAACCATGTTGAATTCCAGTTTGTTTATATGTCACTCCTTGATCAAAGAGATGTTATACTAGCCATTTTACACCATACTTGTGCCTTGCAATTTTTGCTAAACATGTTTGTGTGTGTTACTTGTTTGAGATGGGTACCGTTATACTACCCACATCATTATCAAGTTTGATCCTTTGAGTCTTTGAAACATAATATTTATCACATCATTAGATCATGCTTGCACTATTAGGTTGCTCATTTTGTTTCAAGACTTATGTGATCTTGTATTAAAAACCATTATTTCAAACCAGCCAAACCATATCATGTATGCCATTTAGACATTATTTATATGTCATCATGATGTCCAATCTTATCTAGCTTGTTTATTCCAATAATATTTTTTTACCATTGAGTTTTCAATTAATTTTTACATGTTTGAATTCAAACATTGATTGATTTTTGTTTAGACCTTGATTTATTAGGGCTGATACACATATCTTTCTCTTTTAGGTTGCATAACTTAGGTTAATCAATTTTACAAATTTGAAAACTATTACTTGTTTGTTCATTCAACCTATCCTCATCATTGTTTGTGCTTTTATTTGTAGAAACATAGTCTTTTTTCTAGGTGTCTTTTTCCTTATGGCTTATACCAACTGATCATGTTTATGTTTGATTATGTGTGTCAAGTATATGTCAAATTATTACAAAATTGTTAGATTAAATCAAATCACATCATCCTTTGTTTTAAATTCTAGATTTTGATGTTGTTTGGCCAAAATTCCTGGTAGATTTTGCTTGTTTGAGCCTAGATTTTGACTCCATTTTTGGATGAAAGCCTTAGCATCTCAACTTTATCCTTTCCTACTTTAGACCTTGTTTGAAACACTTTGGCATAAACTTTGACACACTAGTTTTATTTAGATGCTTGAACTTTTGTGTGTATGACATTTGACATTATAAATTTGAGTTTAGACTTTTTTATGCTAAGTTTTAGCACAAACCATTTTAGAAATACAACTCCATGATCAGATCATTGTTTGGAGATACAAATCCACCTATTTTGACCAAGTTAGACCAAGTTTGAGTCATTTGTCTTTTTGACATAATTTTTTAGAGTTTGAAAAACTCTAAGGATTTTCATTTTTAGAGATTTCATTATTGATGTGGATATGTCTAGACACACTTATGGTGGAGTCACATACAATCCAAATTATGATGGAATGGCTACATAAAATGACTTTTATTTTTATGGCTTTATTCAAGACCCTTTTGATGATAATATCATTTTTGAGATGGAATTTTATCCACCTTGCACAAATCAAATTGAGGACCAAAGTCAAGACCTCAATTGGGATGATATGATTGGTGAGGAGGAATTGGGTACATACCTCTACAATGATAATGTTATTTGGGAGATGGATCCATACCCTCCTTACAATAATCAATATAGAGAACAAAAGTAAGGATCAGCTTATAGTCCAAATCAAGACCCTAATTGAGATGATATAGTTCATGAGGAGGACTTGGACGCTTTGGCTTATGCAAGTAATTAAGATCCACGATGCCCTACCATTTCTATTACAAGATCTCATCCTTTGGCTTGTATGATAAATCAAGCTCCATAATGCCCACCCATTATCCAACCACTAGCCATTCCTCATCTAGTGACTATCATTACCCACTTTAGAAAACCCAAACCAATTCAACCCAAATATCAAACAATCCAATTACAATCCCAACCAATCATTAAGCCTAAACCTCATCTAATCATTCAGCCTTAGCCCATGATTCAAATAAAACTTTAACTGATCCAATCATTTGAAGACCAAAATGTGTTCAAAATTGGTATTTTCTAACTCATTGAAAACTAAGTCCAAGAAAATAAATCAATCCAAGATGCTTTTGTTGAACCAAACACTTATGATGAATCACCTATTAATCCTATACCTATTGTCAAGGAGTCTCACTCTAATGAGCTAATATTTTTTGAGTCACTTATTAATGATTATAATTGCATTTGGGAATATTATCACTTTGACCATATGCCTATTTTTCAAGATCGTCTCTTTTACAAGCCAATCTATAAAGAGTTGTCTCTTGACCTTTTTCCCATCCTAGAGGAGTCTCACTATAACAAAGTAGTCTTTGTAGATCCCATTATGCCATCATAGGTCATGGCTTGTCCAATACCAAACATTCAATAAGATATCATTATAACAAAGTACCCATCAGATGAATAATTAGAATTGAGTCAGGTTCCACTCTTGAACTGACATCAAATTTAGCATTAGAAGTAGAATCAACATCAATCTTGACTTTGGATTCATATTCCCTTGAGTCTAAACCAAATTTAGATACATAATATGTTCATGATTGTTACAACATTGGTTATGCATGCCTTGACAATTAGTGCAATTTTTTTTATCTTTCTATGGTTTTTTAAGATGATTAATTCAACATTGACACAATTTATCCTAGTATATTATATGAGGATTGTGCATCCTCTTCTCATTCCATTACCATTCCACATACCATTACCACCAATCAACATAACCATACCATTGACATTCCACCTCCCATAAGTATCAATTGGGACTCAGACCTTGTTGAACTACATCCATGGTGACATATTAGATGAAGAAAAATAAGGAGGCCAAGACCACATTCATATAGCAAAAGAATACTCTCTTAGCAAATTTTTTTTGAAGGTGTTATGAAGCAATCAAATTTAGCACTCAACATCTTCTATTGAAACCTTTTTGAAGGTGTTAGGGGATAATCAAAGTCAAAAGTCCATGTTACTTAGTGAAACCTTCTTAGAGGTGCTTTGGGACAATCAAGATAAATTCATTGGTAGAAACCTCTTCAAGGTACAAATGGTTGAGCACAAGTTTTTTTATTGCCTAATGAAAACATTATCAAAGATAAAATAAAAATATCTTCCACACTACAACCTAATTATATTGGAGCTACTCTCATACCCAAACAATATAAGAATTTCATGGTCTTATTGAGAGAATATTTAGAAGTCTTTAGCCTTGCCACATCTAAAGTTATGTCAAATCCATAATCAACAACATTGTTCATGCCTAAAAATACCAACCTCCATTTGTTTCCCATCCATTATACATTCCATTATCCTCCATCATTATATTTTCTAATGAAACCTAAAATCCAACATTTATCCATCTTTACCATCCATGGTCACACTTTATTTTATAGAGGCTACAAATATACCTTATCTCGATACTTAAAGGAATTAGAATCAATGACTAATGAAGATCACAACAACATAATTTGCATCCAATTATGTATTAAGTTCTTGATAGAGTAGCTATTTAGATGAGGTGTGGGCTAACAATTTTCATGATTGACTATTTTAGTTGTATCATTTATTGATCAAGATGTACATCTCCACTTTAGCAGCAATAATAAATCATTTATCATACCTAGGCTACCACCAAACATGTACCATATCATATCAAGTTATCAATCCTTTTGTCATTGTCACATATTCCATCTATTCACCCCATCACTTTGGGGAAACCCTCTTACCATTTTATCTAATATCAAAAACAATCATTATCTTAAAGTAAGACCATGCCATCCTCTCATTTTGACATTCTAACCAACCTGTCCAACAATTCCATTCCTACTCAATCAAACATGTTTTGAATCCTATTAACCTAACCTGTTTGACCTTAGTTCAACCATTGGTTTCATATGTTTAACATATAGAATTAGACCAGTTTTAGTAGTTTTTTTAAGCATTTTAGATAAAGGTAGTAATTTAGAGCAATATGACATAAGTATTGGTAGTTGCATCCTTCATTTATTATTTTCTTCTTATCAAGTTTATTTATATGAGCCTGATTATATCACCTACTAGGGAAAATATGTGTTCACCGGTCTTGATATTAATAATATCACCTACTGGGGAAAATTAGTATAATTGATTTATCAGTAATATCTTAGTTATAACCATCTATGGAAAAACTAGGGGTAATATTTGTTTATTATTACTTGACATATAACCTATCCACTCCTATGCCATACTATGCCATCATACCAACTATGCCTATTTTGTTTGAATTTGTTACTAGACTAGTTATATTCCTCCACTGTGAGGTGAAATACTGTGAGCTAAAGCCATTTCTGGACTATGTGGGTCATATTTGATTCATGTTGAGGTCATATTAGTCCCACTTCAGCCACACTCTTTTCATTTTGTGAGCATCATTTCAATGTATAACACTCTCATCATTTTGTGAGCAACTTCAACCATGCTCTCACCATTTTATGAGCATCATTTCAAGTTATAACACTCTCACCATTTTATGAGTTTGGACCATTTTAGTGTCTTGTCATTCACTATTGATTTGAGATGTTTTAAATTTTCCAAATACATTTACAAAAACCAAAAACATTGACCCCTTCTTTACCTTAAGCATTCTGGGAACCCTCACTAAGTCATAAATAAACCACTTATTCCCTAGTTTCCACATCCTTTTTATCCTTTTATCCTACACTATCCCCATTCTGTGAATTCATCCCTATTCTTCTATCACATCCATTATATCTTCTATCAATCATCATTTTATTCCCATTTTTTGGGAGAAATACATTTGGCCTAAATTTTTATTGGATTGTCATATCCATAGAACTATGTAGGCATCATCTACTTGTCTAGCACATATGGAGACAACTTAGCCACCACCTTCTTTTTATTTTATTCTCTGATCTTGTTTGTTGGTTTAGTTGTTGCTTAGTTTCTATGAGCAATGTTTGTCATGTTTTTTATACTAACATAGCTACTAACACTTGTTTGTTTATTTTTTCATCTATTTTGTTTGTTTATTTATTTGTGTGCTTATTTGTTTGCTTTCAATACTTTGGTCATGATTCAGTTTATGTGTGTTTATTGGGTGATTATTTGCATATTATTCTTGAATATATCACTATTCAACCATCTACATTGTCATCATAGTTTTTATCATTGGTGCAATTATTTCTCATTGATTATCAGATATTAGGAGTTAGTCCTTATGCATATTTTGGCTAAGCCTCCATGTGTTCTATCATGAGGACTACATCAAATTCTATAGAAAGAATTAGCTTTGATAGGTCTACAACATCAATGAAACATCACCATCTCCTTGATACTGACATCAACAACAATCTTAATATAATACCCAATCATATCCCAAATAGAGTAATTAAGTAATGAAATAATTTCAACCTTTGTCAGTTTGGATGAGTACCTCCCTACTTATAGGTTGTCTTAATTCATCTTTATCCTTGATATCAACTTATCAATCAACCATTAGTCATGTTTTCATAATTGGGGTATATTACATCAACACTATACACCATCCTACATGAATTCTCAATTATTATATCACCTACTAGGGAAAATCATTATGTTATCACCAATTTTCCTTTCTTATTTATTTGTCCTAACTAGGGCAGCTTCATCTTCTCAATGATTATATCACCTACTAGGGCAAATCATTGTCTTATCATACCACATTACCATAATCAAGGTATAATGCTTATAACCACCTTTAGGCAAACCATTGTACACCATCCCACTTGTATTTCTCAATAATTTTGCCTAACTTTGGGTAAATCATTGTGTTATCACCCCATCATCTTCATTTTTTTGGTCCCCTCATTTCATTTCTTTCTTTTGAGGGACCATTTTTCAAACTACTTACCAACCACTCCCTCAAGAGAGAAGTGATAGTTTAGTCATTACCATTGCAGTCATAATCATAAAGAACCATTTTATTTTTTGAAAAGATGTTAATATGATTATAGCTTACATCATCTTTTCAAATAGGAGTAAAATGTAGACACCTAAATTTGGCCACCAATGGCTTCATATCTAACTTTAGAATAATTCTTTCTAATCATTGAATATCTAGCTTAAGAATTTATATTAGTTTGAAATTTAGTTTCATAACCTTGCATCAAATCAATTTGGTCTATTAAATTAATAAAATAAGGTAAATACACACATTGAATTAATCAAAATTAAACAAATGACCAAATGTCTAAAAAGAATTAATTAACTTGCACACCCCAATCATAATCAATTAACAAGTTAAAACAATTTCAAATCTTAATTGAGTTCACCCATGAGCTAATAAATCAAATACTAAAAATGAAACTCAAGAGCATCTTACCTTTGTGAGTTGTCAATTTTGGAAAATATCTAAAATAATATCCTAAAAATATGTCAAACTCAAACAAAGTTAATAAAATCAACCATGGTTAGATTTAACCCATTATAATGGATTTGAAAGCCTATAAAAGTAAGCCTGGAGCTCTTCATTTGGGAGCTCAATCAAAGTAAACTTATAATGTAGGAATATATTCATGAAGTGAAAATCCTAGTTTTATAATGTTGATATTGATCCAATCCGTATCAATCAAGCTAAGCATTGAAAAATGGTGCATAGAGGAGATGATGTTATCAATGTGTCATTGATGAATAATTCTTATGCATAAATTGAGCAAACCAATGAATAAATCATTTGAATCTCTCAAGGAAGGTAAAGATTATTATTCTTTTTATTTTATTTGGGTTTTCAATTATTATTTGTTAATTAATCTCTCCCTAAAATATAGGGTTATATATGTTAGTATGTTAGTGTGTTGATTTCATAGTTTCATGGACTAACACTTGATCTAACCTCCTCTCTTTGTCAAATTCCTTAATCAAAGTGATTGGTATCATGATCATGGTTTTTATCTTTCTTTCCATTCTCTCTAGAATATCAACTCCAATTCTTTTCTTTTTTGTCAAGCACCAATGGGCACCCAAAGATACTCTCTATCATCACATTATATATAGGGGGTGAGGGGAGAATCATTTTTCACTAACTAGGGACTTAATAACTATAAATTATTATATAATTTGAAATTATATTGAAGTAGATATGTGATTCATCTAATTCAAGAACTATAATTTTGTCTGTATAGGGTCAATTCTCTTGATTTGGGTCAGTATCAATGGTTGATATTGACCTACATTAGTTGGTATTGACCTATGAAAAAATTAGGTACTATAACCATATAGTCACCTTAGATTATATATGTATGCTCTATAAGCATGATCTCAAACCCTAATGTTGCATGTAAATTCAAGAAAATAACATTTCTCACCTTGAAATTCTAGATGTGCTTGTGAGGGTTAGAAACTTGTACAAACTAAGAAATTTTAATGGGTTGAGTTGACCCCAATCACCCATGTTTAATTATTGACCACTAATTATGCATCTAATACTCTTAGGAGGGAAATAAAGTAATATGTAATTCTCCCACCTAGTGTGATTGTGAAATTATGTTCCTTCACTATATGTATACAACTAATGATTTGTATTTGATACTTGAAAATGATTTCATTGACTTGGATTTAAAGTGCTTTCAATATGGCTTGTGACTTATCTTAGTTATAGATTTTAAAAATAGGAAAATAGGGCATATTCACTAAATGTGTAAAAAATTATAGATATTTATTATATAAGTTCAAATTCAATATTTAATGAGACCTTGATTTGTTTATATATGAACCCAATAGGTTAATCTCTCATTCTATTAATACACTAGGAAAATGGTCTGACCCTAAGGAAAGGTTTGATTTTATAAAGTAATTTTTACTAGGGAAGGGTCATTTTAAACCATATTAGGTTAGTATTGATTGGTAATATTGATTGAAATTGATGGAATTAACTTGTGTATAGGTGAACTAAACTAAAGGCCTGGAGATGTCTATGTAGGATATTATGTAGGTTTGAAAGAGATAGTGAGTTTCATGTATGTGTGTAAAAATATAATAGAATGGTCAACTCATAAGATATCATGTAAATGTGAGATAATGGTGTATTAGGAACTTTTTTATGTGTTCAAGTCATGTATCATAAATGTGGTGTCAAGACATGTCATTGTCAAGTACTTAATACCATATTTTAATATCTATAGGATGTTTATAGCCCCTAGATACATATGTTATATTCAAAATACATCTATAATACCTATGATAATTTATGAAAATTTGGATGGATATTCCTATATATACAAGTGGACCCTATATACTCGTATTCCCTTAGACCTATGAAAATAACTATATTTTAATATTTTGTCTTAAAATCCTAGATTTCACTATTATGACCAATGCCACCTAGAAAAGTGGGTTAATGAGTTGGGTTGCACTAACCCCACCCACTCTCTACTATGTGATTAAGTGTTACCTACATTCTAATACTCAAAGGAGAGCTCAAATGAGACCTAGTTCTCCCACCTAGGTGTATTGTGTGATGAGTAACGCTATGCTAGAATTTATGCAATCCTTGGTATGGATTTTGAAACTTGAAAACTTGTGACTTTGACCTTAGAATGGTATTCAAACCTGGGAAACTTTTTATTATGATATATATATGTTGTCTACATGATTTCTAGATAGGCTTAGCCTTTATATTTTTATATAAGAGTCTATTTGGGAAATTTCCCTTGAAATTGACATGAGAAACCTATGGTTCAACCCAAATAAAGGATTTGAATTTGGGAAAATAATCATTAGAGATCTCCTAGATAGGTCTGACTATGATAATTTCTATTCAAAATTTGAACAATATGATAGTGACTAGAGGTGTTTAGGAGATAAGAAATAATGATACAAGATTAGGTGACACTTTGAGTAAGATGATATGATATTCAGGTAGAGGCTAGGGAAACCTTGTGTATAAATAATAATAAATTGGGAAAGCCAACCCATATATAAGTGAATGTATTAGAGAGAATGTGAACAAGAGACATGTATGCATACATAAGTCATTTATTCTAAGGACTAGTTGAAAACATACATTATCAAGTGTCTAATATCAAATTTGAGTGTTTACATCACCATTACTATAAGGTTAGAGATTTAAAAAAAATTAATTCCAAATATTACAAGTGCAAATGAATTCAAATTTTATAAAACCAGTTGATTTAAAAGGTCTGATAAATTTACTATATCTAGAGTGTAAAATTTTAAGTGAATAAATTTTGACTCCTTTTGACCATCAAGGGCATTACAAAGTTTTTCTCTCACAACTATCAAAAATTTGAGATATTAAGATCATTGTACTACTTTAATAACATTTATTACACCTTTTTGGGCATTTATGATTTCATATAGGAAAGTTTTAACAATGTTACATGATAATGATTGATTTCACAACTATGCCTATAATTGTAAATTACAAATAATTTTGACACTTAGTATTAATATACCTTCATTTTTATGGGGTTAAATATATTTAATTGCATAATACAAAGGGAATTTATCACATGGAAGAAACTACCATTCATATATCATATTAAAACACTTTTATTACCTACATGGACATGAAACCTACATGATTTTTATATGATTTTTGTTGCCTATATTTACAAGACAACACAAATAACTTAATATCCCCTTAGATATAGATATTTCTCATCTTTTAGTTCAGGAAACTTAATTTCCCATTACCTAATTCATCTTCATAGGAAGATATAAAAACATATTGAGATTGACATGATATGACATTAATACTCAGTAGAGTTACATTGACATTGATACAACACACCACAAATCTATATCACTAATTAGGTGGGGCATAGTAGTTATCCTAACTTGGGATTCACTTAAGTTATTATATCTTCTTATTGATCATACAAGATTATTATATACATATTTCTAGTCATTTATCCATAAAGTTAGTAGATTTGACTATATTATTGTGATAACATATGATACATTTGACTACTTCTTTTGAGATGAGTGATTTGTATAAATGGTGTTAAAAATACATCACCTCAAAAGGGGGCATATATCATAATATTTCATAGATTTTTTCAATTTCTATTGAGTTAAGGATACTAAGAAAAATTTGGTTATCTATACTTGGAACAAATTTATCTACTTCCTTGATCAAGAAGTGGATTGAATTTAAATTTTTTTGAGAGAACTGGTGGCTATGCATAACACTTATTAAAAAAAATTTAAATGGAATGAGCATAATATTGGGTATTATTTTTCAAGGTATGAAAAAAATTGGTTTGTATACAAAGTAGGTGTACTCTATCATATTCTAATTTCAATTTTAGAATTCACTTTCATTATTTAGTTTAATTACAAATTATTACATTGAGTAGTTATTACATTAATTACTTATGTGTATATGGCCATTACTCATAGGTATACCAAAAATTTGTAAAATTAAAAGGTGTAAATGGATGTAAGAAATAAGCTTAATTATCCATTCCTAGGTAAGTGAATGTACTTGCTTCAATTACATATTTAGTTTTACACATGCATGCATTCAATAACATATGCACATCAAAGTAAGGGCACTATGTAGACACCTAATATTGATACAAGGATTGTTAATTTAAAAATTTTAGTGTTGTCGTATGTAAATGGTTTATTAACTTGACATAGTCACTTATTAGAACATTTACAATATTCTTATCTCCCTTTTTCTTCTCTATGCATCCCTATGTTATCCTTAATTTTTCATTTTCTCTATTTTATATGTTTTATGGATTTTGAGATCCCATACTTATATTTATATCTATTTTATCTTCTTAATATTCTCATATTCTCTCATTTTTCTCTTAGGATGAAATTGAAGGCCTCACAGATTTTACCTAGGTAGGATTGATGGATTGCCAATTTTATCCTTTGTGTTTTTTAGACCATTTACC